>WOFM01000307.1:438485-550039 GCA_011428145.1 Ericerus pela | reverse complement strand
AAAAAAAACCTACATTCCCTCGGGATCACTCGGTGCCGGTATTCGTAGTCGACACTAACCCAGAGCTAAGTGTTCACTAACCTAAGGGCTTGTTTTAAAACTACACAAAAGGTACGAAAAAAAAAACCCTAATTTTGCAGACAAATATAAAGCTGAGAGCAGTAAGTGTAAAACTGATTCTCAGATTAGTGAACCGTTAATTCAAGGTTAGTATATCGACTATGAATACCGGGCTTGAACTAAGGTTTCAAGCAATCTAAAATGTGAAGCATCTGGCTGTAAGCACGTAGCTTCGTTCTTTTTGTCGATTTGTTGTAAGAAATTGCGATGCAAGTTAGCTACAAAATTTGTCGTGTGGATATTTGTTGCCGCGTTTAACAACTGTTGTAAATGTTGCGAGTTGCAAAAAGAACCACTTTTTGCTACGCGAAATCTATTAACACGTATAATATTAGGCATCTGCTTCACTTGGCACCGCAACTCGCACAAAGATGCCAAATTAGTGCAGAAAACTGCGACAACGTTACAACTGCAGTATTTTGCGCAAGTAATTATTTGCACGATGAGCAGTTATGGACAGGCAACAAAGTTGTAGCACGAGCTGCAGGCGAGTGTTGTAATTGCAATAGGTTGACTTTTGCGAGTGACAAACAAGTTGCATAATATGATAGTTTTTGCAAACAAATGTACGAAAAAGAGGTTAGTTGTATTTTATGAAATATGTCAACTTCCTTATTAATAGAATTTTATGTTTTCATTTCTAAAAATTTTTTTTTCCATTTTTATTATAGTTTTTTGTGTTATGAGGCGTCCAAAACCCAATGGTTCATAATATCCGACCTTCACATATGTTGGTATTTAAATTCTAATGACGTCGTAATATCTTACAAGTAAAACATCATGCAGCCAAAACACTGATATCAAATTGTCTTGAAATTGTCTGTAATTCAAGACGTTTTATATTTACTTTGAATTTTCCTACGGCTGAATTCTTCATGACTGGAGTTAAGTTTCTCAAACACGGCAGACATAGCTTACCTACCTTGTCCTCATATTTAATCAGCAAATTAGTCAGCATTAAACAAGCCAGAAATAAGTGTAAATTGTCGATGGAAGAACCTGACAAAGTTTTGATCTATAAGAGGATTGAAACCTACAAAACAAACAGCAGAATTATTTTGTCAAAGACATATAATTACGAAAGATGTATAATGTTAACAAAGTAGAAAAATAAAGTATAAGCAAAAATAAAATAAAAAGTATTTTAGATAACAAGTAGGATAAACCACAAAAAATTTGTTTGTCTTCATTAGAGATAGTGGTTTAGTTTTGTGAAAAACTCTTATCAGAAACTTTAGACTTCGGAGTTTTCTTTCAAATTGTGTGCGTGAGTGAAGTGAAATAATTACTAACACAGATGAAGATGGTTGAGAACCAAGATGTCATTGTGCGTGAAAGAAAGCTCTACATGGCCTTTATTAACGAAGCAATACAGTCATCTTGAATAAAGCTTGTCTAAAAGTTTGTTGGCAACACATCAAATTTTCTTCTTAATTATGACAAGAACACCATTCGATCATATTGTCAACTGTTCTCATCAACCACAGGTGTTTTAAAAAAATCGCCTTGAAGTGCAATATAAATGACTGCATAGGGAAACTTTATTCGTCATTATTAGAACCTTCATGATATAAAAAATAATCCCTAGTTGTCTTTGTCTCCAACCTAATCTATCCTAAGTTCTATTATCATCCTAGTGTCTTCATATGTTGATGTAAGTTTGAATTTCTACATTCATAGATGATACACTTTATTAAATTGCCTATACAAGGACTTTAACGTACAACTCGAGACTTGAACTTGCTACTATTCACCTACACGAGAAGGACTTCTTGCAAAACAAACCTAGTACTGGGTAATGCTTGAACAAGAGTGTCTTAACTTATCAGCAAGGTTTCCCCACTCATTGTTTTCATTTAGTCATTATAAGTACAAGCAGATAAAGGAAAAAAGCGTAAGAGTCAACATACAATAAGCAAAGCAAAAGTGATAAAGCAAAAAGATGTTGGCTGCATGCGTGTTATCAGCAGGGCTTTTACCATATATCCAATTCTACATTGCGTCGTATTTTGTCTTGAATTATCTGTCCACCAAATGAAATCTTGTCGTATATACAAGATGTTGTATTATACCTGGTGACTCTGTAATATAAACTTGACATACCATTAGTAGAATTGTCTGAAAGAGAATTTCATTTGATTATCGTCTTCATCAGTTTTTCATCTTCATATCGCATTAACTCCAGACACTATATTGAAAAGTTTCTTAGTCTGCATGATGTTGTCATATTATGTCGTCATTATGAGTTTAAAAATATTATTATTTTGACATCAAAAACTCTCAGACTTCTCAGTTAGTTTTCTACTGCATTTCTATTATTCAACAAAGAAGATAAATACTAACTGGAGATATTTCACATGAAATAATGGAAAAAAATGTAGCCTTTCCATCATTTAGTTGTATGAATACTCAGTGGCTTTATATTACCATTGTTAAACAATCTTTCCACCATTTCTAAAACTAAACAATGAACAAAGGTTTTCTGAGCACGTGCAGTAGGTCTTTTTTTGTCTATTTTTGGTTTGTTGGTCCCATGAATATAAAGCTATCTACATATGTCCCTGTGTATCCAGTGAAAATGAATGAAAACTATGTCCATTTGAGAGTTTTAAGTTTATCTGAGTATCTATATACCCTCTACATGATCAAATATCTAGCCTATTTGTTTGTGAATTTTAGAAAATAGACAGCCAGAAAATGTATTTAAATCAAAATTTTCAATTGTTTTGCCAGAGAAAAGCGAAAAATTATTCTCGTTTATATTTCGTTTCAGTTATTCAAAATTTTGTTTCTAATTTCTGTTTTGTTTTGGTTTTTAAAAATTTTGTTTCTGTTTCATGTTTCATTTTGTTTTCTAACCTCTGATACTCACCAGAATGTAATTATATTGAAAAGCATGAGCTTGTAAGCAAGAAAGGATTAAGCTACCTAAATGAGCTGAAACTTTCAAGACAGTTTACTTTCATACAGGCTGAAACATTAAGGTTTCATCAAATTTCTAATTTCAGTCATTCGAGATCGTCATAATCACCATTAACATAATTATTATAGTTTCAGCCCCTCCTGTTATGTTGTCTTCTTTTTTGTGTTGAAAGTTTTCAATACCATAGGTCAACATCAATTATTTTCAGAAACAAATATTTTCCCCAACGGAATAATGAGTGGACGGTTAAGTAATTGTAACAAGTCTTTTTCACATTAAAAGAATAACCCACCTCACCTTACCACCCACTATATTAAAAAAGCTTAGGGAAATGTTTTTTTTTTTTTTATAATATTATTAAAAAAAAACCATTTCATCTCACTACCCACCGTTCTATAAAGACAAGTCAACATTGTCATTGGTTTGTTATACGAGTCAATTTATTTTTTCCAAACCTTCCCAAATTCTATTATTAATATTTTTTCTGGGCGTTGTTGAAATAATGGATTTGTCAGGACTTGGCTGAAGCATGGGTGAATCGGTTCGGATTGAGAACCAAAACCATTTCAAAGCCCTTTCGTAACCTCACCCTTTTATCAATAATAAATTTACATATATAATTTTCTCGATATCTGAAATAGTTCTTCGACTAAAATATCTGATACTGCCTACCAGTTTACATTTGGAAGACTGGGGTGAAAGAATATAACAACAACAGCAATAACGACAACATCAACAACACCAAAAATACATATAAATCGGTTAGTTAAATAGTAGGTACATACTATACCAGAATTTCATCTTTATTTGCATAGAACATTTTGCTTAGAACGTTACACCATTGACATGTGGGCTGCAGTATTTGTTCAAGTTGGATGCGATTAGCTGGTAGTTAGTCTGTACGTGAGAAAAAAAAATGTAACTGAAAATATCAGCGTTTCGGACAGCTTTTGTGAAGGTAGAATTTTCGTTTTGTTTTGTCTTTCAAAGGTCTATTGTACCTTGGTCACCCTTTTTTTTTTTTTTTTTTTTTGTACTCAAGATGGGACGTCCAGAAAACGTGAAATACGTTGTTCGGTTTGTTTTTTTGCCAACTGTATATAAACGAGTCTACGTAAGCAAGATCTTGATAATGTGTTATAGATATAGGATGGAGGAGGGAAATTAATAAAAACTGTAGCCGCAAATGCCCAACAGATTTTAAAACGTCAATTTCATGTTTTTTTGTTCTTTCAAAATTAATCATGTGTTTGTATAGTAGAGACGATCTGAACGGAAAAGTATGTTATTTGGTGTCTAAAAATGCAGAAAATTCGTGTTATTGCTTGTCGAAAGTCGTCTTAAAAGAACGGTTTTGAAAAATTTCCAGTCAATGAGAGATAGTCTTATGCAGACTGCAAGAATTCAATAAAGTCAAAAAGTTACCCAGTTTTTGTGTTCAATAATTTTTTTTTTTTGAAAGGTTAAACTTGAGACCAATCAGAGAGCAGAACCAATCTTACAACGCAGGCAATTAAAATGGCTCAGTAAGTTCGTCTTATAGTTAAGTGTGCAGAAAATTTATTGTTTAGCTTATTAAACTACTATCCATTTCTAGAGGTGAAGATGTCGAAAAAGGTTATCGTGATGGGGGAGGTATGGCAAGAAGTTTCGAAACATTTAAAGTATGTGTCAAGTGGAATTTGTAGGACTGGCTTATAGGACGAGTAACAAGAAGGTGATGAATAAAACGTAGTGTTGTCAAAAATATCTATATTTTGTCTATCGATATTTCTAAATGCAATTATTTACTGATTACGTGATATTTTAGTGATAACTGAATTACAGAACTATATCTAAAGATGTGAAGATTTGCAATAAGTAGGTAATTAAAAATTAATATTTATTGAATTTTTTCGCGATTTTTTTTTTAATTTTAAAAAATATCGATGAGTACAAAGAAAAATCGATGTTTGACAACACTGATAAAAAGGAGTAGAAAATCGGATAAAGAAAACGGCTTTAAAATGTATATATAAAAAAATCAAACTACTGCAGCGCAGCAGCCATTTCAATAAAAAATGTAGATTTTCAAACACCAACCAGTTACAACCAAAATTGACAGTTTGTATAATAACTTGATGATTGTGTTGAAAATTTAGTAGACAGCGATTTAAAATTACGTATTTCGGAGCCCAAAATCAGAATTAAATCGAGAATATCGGAAGTACCGTCTCATTAATCCATAAAAAAATTGGTTGCACGCTAAAATAGATCATAATAAGTATTATTTCATTCCAAATATCGTAACTATTGGTCACATGGTTAGAAATTAGGCACTCTATAGGTATAAAACTAAAAAATTGGAACAAGAATAGTGATATCGCATGCATAGAGCTGATGTGCTCCCTCTAAACGAGTGAGAAAGCGTCCCTTGGACTAAGAGTTTAAAACAACAAAATAACAAAATGCAAAAAAAAAAATGAAAAATCTCTAAAGCAGCAAACCACGTTAGAAAATGTAGGTTTTGTTTGCAAATAAAGAATAACTGAAATATAAAATAAATAAAATAAAAAAACTAAAATATCAAAATTATTTAGCAGAATACTAGGCAAGAATTACGTTTAGAATCAGGTGTCGATGGAATACATAAAGAATAAATGTATTGTGAAGTTATGAAAAAATACGCGCATGATATTAAACTATTGTTTAGCAAATAGAATAATAATAAGCCTAATTTTCAGACAGCTTTTTTGTTTCATCCCAAATTACCCACTCTTTTTAACAATGGTTGAAGATTTTAACATTGGAAATGTTTAATATGAGGTTACATAGTAAAAACATGACGTCATGTGCAACGAGAAGTGAAAAATGTAAACAAAACTAAAAAACCGTGATTGTTTTGTTAGTGTACGTGTGTACTTGATTTTATTCATGATTCAACACACGCACACTAACACAAAACCGAATTTGTTGTTTCCCCGGACTCGACGAATTTAGCAGTGTTACCCTAATATAAAAACTGGAACGCAGCAGCAGCAGCTACGTTAGAAAAAGTAGGTTTTGAATATTATACAATTAGGAAGTCACTAAAAAATTGTAAATATATTATAATAAATATTTATTCAGAATTACATTCATCTTGGTTTAAAATTGGGCGTTTTATAGACAAAATAAAAGTGCAAATAGTGTTACTGGATGTACCGTATGACTGATAAGCGCTAAAATTCATAGCAAGTTATAATAAATCATAATGAATATTTTTTTCAAATTTTGTACCTATTGGTTGAAAATTAAAAGTTTTATAGTCAAAACAAAAACAAAAATACCATGCCACCGATCTGCAAAAAAATCAATAGGTCAGATCCTTGGCTTAGTACTAATATTTACTCAAATTTTTGTAACTGGATAAAAATTGCACCTATACTCTGGTAAAAGAAATTGGCTTATATCCTATACTATAATAGGAGGAATAATTGTGAATATGTATGTATGTACATATGTATGTATGTATGTATGTATGTATGTGGTATGTATGTATGCATGTATGTAACCACGTTCTAAAGAACTAGATCAACAATGTTGCTAAAATTTACAGGAAAGGGATTTTTGATTAGAATATTAAATTTTCAATGTCTGTACAATATCGTGATAATTTCATGAAAATTAGATACTTTAGAACCATTTAAGCCCCACAAATGAAACACAGTAGGATACCTATATCGGATGTATCATCCGGCCAATCTGAACTAAAAACAATAGGGTTCCTCCGTGTCCACATTCGAATAAGTGTAACAAATTTAACTGATATTCGCATCAGAATTGTAATCTTTATACGGGTTAAACAGAAATGTGTGTAAAAATAATTACTGTATGTTGATATATGTGGAATACCTTGTCGTGAGAGATATTCCACAAGAAGGTTTTCTACAGAGTTTGCGTATTCTGCCACTTCATACTGTAAAGTATGGGAGAGCCAAATTCTTGGCAAACACTGGAGATTTTGTAGCCAGTTTCGAGAGTTTATACCAAATTTGACACACACACACAGACACACATACGTACATTTATGTATGTGATTATGTCATATGTTACGTCGTTTCTTGCCTCCGTTGAGGTGATAAGAAACGATGCAACGCGTTTGGTACCGGGTTGTGACATCACCGAGATTGTTATCTTACCTGTACATACGTACAGGTACGAACATACAAACGCACAAGTGTATATATGTTTTAACATCATAGAGACGATTATTGCCAGCATTTGGGCGGCGACTGTCATTGAGGGGCGAACCCCTATTACCTCATAAGTAATGTCCCAACAATATATAATTTGTGAATTTCAGCTAATAGTGCCAAGAGTTCCTCGAAATTATGAAATGAAAAACGAACCAACCCCTGACCTCGGGTCTTAATATCCGATCAATTTTAATATGTAAATTTTTTTCAAAAACATACTTAAAAACAACCACGAAATAGAAGGAACGAATGAGTGAATAAATGGTGAATATGCAGGCATTTCCAGCAAGCAGATAGGCCACTCAAAGTACATAGTTTATCAAACCTTTTGTTTCCTTATGCCTGGAATTTTGTTCAACAATAATCACATAGGTTTACATAGACGACATAGTCTTCTACTAGCCTCATAATATTTCAGTTATCTATACCTACTTCCACTGACTGAATTCACACAAATCCAGCATATTCCTTAAATATGGCACCATGTGTAATCTGCACGAGCATTTTATATATTTTGCAAAGTACATTTTCCTTCATAAATTGAACCATCAGTAAGACTGCATAAGTAAGTATTATTATTTTTGCTAACACTTTAACGATGCCTCATCAATTTTAAAAATAATTTACAACAAACAAAATTGTTGCCAAGATAATAAAACTCAAACATCGCCTATGACGTTTTTTTTATCTTTTTTTTTTTTTTTTTTGTATCAACTCTCCTTGCATGTAGGTTAATGAATTTTTAAACGTATCTTCATCCAAATAAAAGTGAAGATATATAGCTGAAACGAAGCTAGTTGAGTTCCACCCCTTAATTTGTTCCATTTCGTAATTACATAAAAGCCAGATTCTTATCAGGTTCTACACACGGTTGCTTTTTACGGCAGTTAACAACCACTATTGACACAATAAAATCATAAATAGTTTCTACGAATGAGACGAATCTACGATTCTACACTCTTGTACCCGCAATGAGATTAGAATTCAATTTAAAAGCGCAGGTTTCAATTTTCATTTTCTGTATTTGTCCTCCTCCTCGTTTAAATTATTATTTCTTAAATATTCTTCTACTTCGATTCTAACCCTCGTCTGCGGTCATATTTTATTAATACGAGGTCTGTTATGCGGGGGTTGTTTATAAAAAAAACAAAAAAAAAAAACAAATAATATAATTTTAATTTTTTTGTCACTTAAATTTTGTACAAGGTTTTGACGCAAGAGGCAAAATATCGTTTTGTTGACATGCCTTTCGTCCTTTGGAATGCAATATCGCGGATCCGGAAATTGTGTTTTTAGCGCTGGTCACGTCAACTGGTGATTTTATGATACTTCGTTGATTGCATTATTTTAGGAACATTTTTGTGTGGTGGCGGCGGCGGCGATGTTGATGGTGGTGATGGTGGTGATGGTGGTGATGGTGTGATTTTGCAAACAACCAAGAAATATAATTGCAACAACGCATTTTTAAGGAAAACAACGAAAGAGGAAATGAAGTTTTGAAGATTTTGAATGCTCCGTGTTAACCACCGTTGTGTTATGTGCTTCAACTGTTGCAGTAGAAATGTGGTTGTACATGTTTTTATACTAATTTTATAAACTGGCAAATGTCCATTACCGCAAGAACATAATGAGATTCAATGATTGAGTACCTACTGGGCGGTTAAATTTATGAAAAAAGTGAAAACTGATGTGAAGTGGATAAGTTCATAACTGCGTGCTTTTGGTTGGACATACAGCATGTTGTAACAAAAACTCAAGAATATACTGGTCATTGGTATAGGATAGTAGTACTGAATATTTTTATTAGGATTATTCGAATCCTCCTTCTTCATTATATCGTATTATATACTTTCGACTGTATAAATGCTAGCTTCCACTCGGTTTCTTTTGTTTTATTAGAGAAGTTCGTCTGCGTACCGGTTTTTCTATCCTCAGTTAAGGTCTCAGTTAGTTTAACTGGCAGATTGCGCCAAAAGATATGTAGGATTTTAGCACTGTCTGACAGTTAAATTTCTTGGCCAGCCATTGAAAAACCGGCCCTTAATCGAGTTACTTTTCATAATGTTAGACGTCTAATTGGAAAATTCAACGATTTTGTTTTTGACAAGTCAGAAGTATTTTTATTTAAATTCATTATTTCAGCCCAGAGTTACTCAGTCTCTGTATTATGTTACCACAGCAGGAAGACAACATTGTATAGTTCACTTTTTTATGCGTTTTTAAGCACAAAACACACCTAAAATGGTTTCAGGGAATATTTTAGGAATTAATTAATAGAAAAGAAGTTGCAAATCGTCTTAATTTCGCTAATACTGAATTCCATTGTTTCGTTTAAGACGTTGTATCTCTTATATAGACTTGCACAATATCGAAGTTTCAACGCAGCGACAGTTAATGTCGTCAGTCATTGATCAAGAAAAGTGATCACAGCCAGCAATTGAGACCAGTGGTTAAGGCCATTAAAAATACGACAACAGTTGCCACAAACCGCAACTAAAAATATAGTCAGCCACCAGTGGTCACAACCAATGACCGAAACCTCCAACTAAGACCACGAATCATGGTCTCGGACCATAGTTAGTCATTATGATCATTTAGGTCAGTTAGTCACTGATTACACCCACTAACCACTACCAACAACCAAAATTTTCAACAATAGTCTTGATGATAGCTACCAACCAGTGACAAATCCTGAGGGGGGAAATTGGCAGATTTTCCCCTAAATGTCAAAAAAAACATATATATGAAAAGATGAAAATGAAAGGGAAAAATATTATGACTTAGTATTCAAATAGAAAAATTGTCCAATTGATAAGCCACAAAAAAAAGTCATCTCATCAAAATTATTTGAATTTTTCTCCTAAAATGAGGCTCTGGATCCGCCAATGCCACCAGTTACAATTAATATGGAGTAAGAAGAGTCTGCAGACACAATCAACTACTAGAGCTCGTATCATGGATACCAATCCTTAGCATGGCTTTCTTTGAAACTTTGTAAGGCAGGAAAACCAAGTTTTACAAAAATAACAAAAAACTGATTTGAAAATTATAAAATTTTTTACAGTTTATTAATTGACCACATTATATTGTAAAGTGAAGAGAAATCAGGATATGTATAAAATAGAATTTTTTTTCACCTTCCCTTATTCTATTCATAATTGTTTTTAAACATACCAGATTTTTAATCCAAATTTCAGTCCTTATAAAGACTTACCTACGTGGTTTTTAATGTGATTTTAATATTAACAAGCACGTAAGTTGTGGTATACCTTGTTGTGAGAGATATTCACACAAGAAGTTCTTCAACAGAGTTTGCGTGTTCTGCCACTTCGTACTGTAAAGTACGGGAGAGCCAAATCCTCGGCGAACACTGGCAATTTTGTAGCCAATTTTGAGAGTTTATATACCAAATTTGGCACACGCACACAGACACACATACATACGTATAGGTACATAATTATGTCATACGTTGCGTCATTTCTTGCCTCCGTGATGTGATAGAAATGACTAGCGCATTTGGTACCGGGCCGTGACATTACCAAGTTCGTTATCAGGTAATTGATCTCGGCCCGTGCAAAGTATCGTACCTGTACGTTGAGAAGTCCAAGATCTGGACCTTAAAATAGAAATTATTTTCGACAAAATAAGACAAAATAATGACGTCACAATTTCAGAGAATTTTTTGAGAGACAAAATTTGAATTCGGACATTATATTATCTGAATCGAACTCATATTCAGATAAAGACGTGAAGACAGAAATAAAATCTGATTCTCTTTCAGGCAATTATAATGTATTTTATTTAGTAACGACTCTTCCAAATTCAGACAATTTCAGACAATAATTTGGTTTGATCCGACAGATTGGCGCCCATGAGATATATATAAGATGAGACGAATTAATGGAAGTAAAAACCCATCAACGGACATGATGCAGCCAACCTTTTTGCTTAATCTCTGGTCTTTCCATCTTTGCTTGCGGTTTGCAGTCTATTAATATATTTTATTATATTTTATTTTATCAGTCATCCACGTGCGCTTTGCCTATTATATGTCGACGTATATATTTTTGCTATCTGTAATCTCATTGGCTGTTTATACAATTTAATATTTCCTCTCGCTTTTATGTTATCAACATCGCATGTTTGAAGGCAATAAGCAGACAAACGTGGGGAAATTTCCTTAACCCACAAGAACTGATTTGCAAACACGAATTCTAATTTTAAATCACTCTCTTCTTTGCACTGGCAAACACCCGGTACTAGGTTCGTCTTTGCAAATGAGTCCTTCTTGTGTAGGCGGATAGTAGCAGGTCCAAGTCACAAGTCGTACGTTAAGTCCTCACATTAGGCAATTTAATAAGTGTACCATCCGCGAGATGTAGAATATACTTCAATCTGATCTACCTTGAAGACAACTAGGATGGTAGTTGGAATCCAGATAGTTCAGTTGAAGACAAAAGGCAAATTAGGGATGTTCTTCGTCATGAAGGATCAGTAGTGACAACACACAGATCATTCTAATTTTGGCCAGTTTCCATATCGCACTTCAAGGCGATCTTTTGAAAACACCTGCGAGGTGAAGTTATTAGTCATCAATACGATCAGATGGAGTTTCCTGGCATCTGTTAAGAGGGAAATTTGGTGTGTTGAAGACAACTTTAGACAAGCTTAGTTCAAGATGACTGCCTTACTCTGTCAATTAAAGGCCGCATAGAGCCTCTTTTGTGCTAGTGGATTTGACTCCATCTATGTAGTTATTTTTCTCACCTCACCCTCACTTTTTCCAAAAGCTCCGAGACCTAAAGTTTCATATTAGGAGTCTTTTAACAACAAAACATCACTCATGAAGACACACAATTAGGTGAAGACACAACAGCTTTCTGATGGTTTCCCCTACTTGTTGTTTGCAATAGATTTTTTTTTAACTTTTTATTTTTCCGCTACACACTTGCTTTGTTCCACTTTGTTAACACTATGGTTCTTTTGTAATTATAGTCTTTAACAAAATAATTATGCTGTTCATTTTGTAAGTTTTGAACCTTGTATGGACCAAAATTGTCCGCACAACTTAGCTTGTTGCTGATTCGTCATATTAATTTGCTGAGGTATGAAGACAAATGTAAGCTGTATTCTGCCATGTCCGAAGAAGTTTAATTCAAGTCAAGAAGAATTCAGCCGTAGGACATAGTCAAAGTCAAAAAAATAAAATGTCTTGAAAACACAATTCAAGACCCCTCGATTCAGTGTTTCAGCTGCATGATATTGTGACGTCACTAGCATTTAAACACCACTATACATTAAAGGTTGACTTTGTGAGCTCTCAATTTGAAATTGCCTTTTAAATCAAGGCAATCGATTTCGGATGCCTCAACGTACATACTGGTACAAACATACAAATGCACCAGTGTGTTTGTGTTTTAGGTCATATAGACGATTATTGCCAGCTTTTGGCAGTGACTGTTGTCGAGGGGTGCGAGCCCCTATTACCTCATACGAGTGATGTCCCCATATAAGTCTACTATGATGCCCTATATTTTTCCATGAAAACCTTGTAAGTCCTCTGTTAATATAAATTTTGCCTTAAATACCTCGTACTTACAAGTTATTTAATTGACCTCCAGGAGCACTAATAATTATGGGAGATTTAGGAGGTAGGACTAAAAATAATCCAGACGAACCTTGCACTAGCATAATCGTGGTATAGTGATAGATACATTAAGAACATGGCACTAAATGGAAGGATGATGAGAACTTTTCCAATTACGGGTAAGCCTTGCACCAACAGACTTATGTAGGAGAACTGGATACTTGAATATTACACAACTTGAGGAGTGAGTGAGATTGAGAAATACAAAACACTCTTCCAATAACTGCGCTGCCTGCATTAAATCTTTTGAGGCAATAAAACTCGACATAATTCGCTCTATGAATTCATGACGTTCGATTCACATTAGTACGCTCGCATAACTACGTGTAGGTAGGTACTGCATTTGGTAGCTTAGCTATTTGTGTAGTCCCAATCTTCTGAACTAGCTATTTTTTTTTTGATGAAAAAAAATAGATAGATTTTGGCATAAAAAGGCACGAGTCACATCATTCCAAAATTTCATGAAATTAGTCATATGTGCAAACTGCGCCTTACCCACTCTCGAACTTGATCGCTCAAAATGAGTGAACATGCAGATATATAGCCTTTTAGAGGGAAACCTTTTGGTTTCCATCATGTAATAACCAAAAATTTTTCTAGTTTAAAATGGGGAGAAGGGATTTGTTGCTGCTCGATGTAAAATTCATAATTATTATTATGTGTTGGGTCGGCTCTTTGGTATTCTTATCATAAATTTATTACTCTCTAAGCTTGGAGAAATACAAAGAATTTGGTAGCTCAATTCCCATAAATGCGGGTACAGCCCATATTCTTTGCCAATAAAGGGTTTGCGTTACTTTTAGAGATACCTACCTATTTAGAAAAAAGTCAACCAAGTACTGTAATTCATGGCAGCATTTAGTTTGAGATTACGTTAACCAACATGACTTAGGTATTATATAACTTCAATGAGTTACTAGCATTCTAATTTTATCGATAAACAAATTGTTCTTCATCTTGGCTCCATAGGTTTTTAATTTGTGTCGAAAATCTAAACAAATGTCACAAAATCGTCAATAATAATTAATATCGACATTGTTTATCCACCGGTAGATATATTGAAAAACCCATTGTAAATTATTCGAACAACATAAAAATGAAGAGATGGGAAAAAAAAAAACGCAAGAAAACAACTTGACAACCATTTAAAAATTAAGTATATGATGAATATCTGAGCAAAACTATACCTAACTGTGGTTTGCACAATTTGTAATGGTTTCAATGTAATTTCTTTTTTATGTAGGTTTCTTTGAAAATCTACTTATTAATCTTGGCCGCATGAAAGGATCTGCGGATGGAGGTACGTAGGTTTTTCGTTTTATAACCTAAGGAAAATTTTTGCACCAAAAACTCAAATTCATATTCTATGCAGGTATATGTTACATTCAATTATGTGAATTGTGAATTATGTTCTTACGAAAATTTTTACGCAGAGGGGAACAATCTGGCAAAGGAACTTGATGTTCTCCATTGACACGAATTTTATGTAAATGTCTGAACAAATTTAGTCAAAAATGTAAATTTTTTTGAGAGTTCGGGAATTACCGAATTAACGTTTTTGACTGGTTTTATTTTGATTATTTACATAAATGACTTAGGCAAAAACGTGAATCAGGAATGTACGTAAATAACCTGGCAAAAACAATAGTACCTTCAAAGGTATATTTTGTTTCATAATATTACCCATTTTGACTGAAAATAATTAAGGGATTATTGATAATAACTGAATAATTTTAGTCAATTTCGTGAATATCTAGTAAAAAACGAAAATACCTGGGAATGCACTTTCGGCTCTTTCGTAAATGCCTAGTCAAGATCACAAATTGTAGAATAATAATTTTAAAATATTTTTCTTCAAAAAATTAATACACCTCATCCAACTCCACAAAAAGATACAAATGAAACATGAATGGAAAACTAAATGAATTTATTAACAGGTTTAGGTGTGTAAGTATTTTTATGATTATGGCTATAATTTATTCGAATAGGAATTTTCGGCCTAATATGACGATAATTGAAATTAGATGTAAGAATGAAGATTAGTTTATTCATTCCTAAAATGTACATATGATAGGAAAGTATTTAAAATCGTGACCAAACATGAGGAAGGATAACATTAATAATGATAATGATATATTTAAGATTGGTAATATGCCACTGCAGAATTAAAAAAAAAAGAAAAAGACTCAAATCACCGAACACGATTTGACCGAACAATCATTAACATTTTTTTTATAAGAGCAGTTTGGATTCCAATTTCAAATTTCCTCTTTATAGCGACGAATTCGAATATTAAATTTTTCAACCAATTTTTTTCCCCGATTTCTTTTATTCGCTTCCTCAAAATAATTATCTATTGATTGTGGAAAAAAACTATTTATTTTTATTCTAGTACCAGACACCAATCATAAAAATGAATAAAAACGTTAACTAATGATGGTGGTAGGATTTAAGTACTTATCGTTACTCAGAAACTCAGAAAAACAGTTAAACACTGGTATTGAACGAATACCTACGCGTAGAAAAGTCTACGTACTTTGTTTTTATAAAACATGATTTCTCACTCATATTGGTTATCTGCTGCAAATCGAATTAGAGCCAAAATTTAGATCCATCAGGTCTAGTGCTGTAAAATATGTCACAAGTATTGAGCTCTGATCACTCTAATCATGCACACCACATTCATGATTCATAACTTGAAAGTGAGATGAGGATAGTTCTGTAGGTACTGGAATTTACAGTTTCTCTCGATTAAGTAGTCATTAGGTATATCTGTGCCTTGGAGCTAAAACAACCTATGTCATAAATTCAAGTTTTGAAAAAAACTCAAATACTTGCATCCGGTTTTATAACTTCATAACTTACTCTGGTTTACATTCGTGACATGAGCTTAGATTTTGATATAATATGATTGTCATAGCTATATAAGTATGTTTGATTACTTTTTTTTTTTTTTGTAATTTTTAATAACCTAATAAAATGTAGAATTAATGACATCTGTTGTTCTGATTAGGTCCTCAAATTTGAAAAAATGTACCTATATCTATCGTTGGTTGTTTATGCACAAAATTAATATTGAATAAAACATGAAATTTTAGTGTTAAACCATGTTCAAAATTTGTTTTTGTATAAAATAAGGTTTCGTTGTTATTAGAGGCAGTGATAATGAAAAACAAAAAATCAGTGGTTTGTGAAAATTTGATTATTAATAGTATTTTGCTGGTTTAAGAAACTGAAATTAATGTATATTGGTTATTTTAGTCTCTGAAATATTCCGTTCATATTTGACATTGGTATATCTTAAGGTTTGAAATGGTGACGTCCGAAAATGATTGTCACGTGATTATTTGAAAAAGTTAATCAGAAAATATAAATAGTCAAAAGATCAAATTTTGTGAAGAACAGCCTTAGATTGTAGATTGCAAGAAATACGAATGTTTTAGATTAGAAGAAGAAAATGATATGAAATGAGCTTGTCTACATACTACCTAGAATCATGAGGTTCTGCCTCATGGTATCTCACACAACTCCCCATAATTGTTGTTCAAAAACCTTTAGTTGGAGAGAAAACGATCTTCCTTTACAGTTTGAATAATAAATAAACTTGATCATTATAATTACCAATGTTACATCCAGATATTTTAAGGTTTTACACTCTTGATATTACAAATCCATTGATGAGTTGATCTTAGTAATTATGATGATCTGATCTTAATTAGACAGATGTTTTTTACCACTTGGTCTACTGGTGTGATACTGCAATTATAATGAACGATGATAGAGAATGTAGAAAAAAAAAAGCGAATTCCCAAACTTGAAGAACTTTTAATTATTTAAGTATCATTTTATAATATTGGTGATATGATTGAAAAATGTACCAATTAGTTGGCCCGTTAAAAACGGAGTAATATATATGGTGCGAGAATTCCCCATGACACCACCAGATAATTATCTTATCGATCTGGTTTCTTCCACGTCACTTTATTTGATACATTCATCGTTTAGTTCCATTTTGTATTCGTCATATCTTATAAAATATAATCCTAATTTACAAAGATGATCGACTGTAGGAAAATGTGAGAATAAATTGAGGAGTTGAATTTAATTAGTTTAAATGGAACTCAACTATTTGATTTTGATAATGACAAATTTCTATTATTTATTAGTTGAGAATTAAGAATAGACCTCACATACCTAAGTCATTTTCTTGCCACCACAGTACTACAGGATGCAATTTATATCAGATAGTTATAAAATTTAGTTAATACTGAGCTAAGAACTTAATCAACAATTTTAGTGCGGATGGGCCGGATGGTACTTCCAGTACAGCAGTTTTTGATTTTATTTTGGCTATAAAATGCTGAATTTTGAACCAATATAGCTATACCTTCGAAATTAGCCAACAATATTCAGATAACATGCTACAAATTTTGGCGTAAATCAACTGGAAGGTACTTACTTCCATAGAATTAATTTTTATCTCTATTTTGAAAGAAATAATCTAATCGTTTTAAGCTGGGTAATTTTAGGTCAACAGCAACAAAATTTATTACCATCATCAATTATTATGTACTACTAACATTTCAGCAATATTAATATTCTACTTATTGAAAATCTACTTTCTTGACAGAGCTGCTGTTACGTTGGAGTTTTTTTATTTTTTTTTTTATTTACTAATTTATTAGAGGCACCACCACAAAGCTTCTAACAGCATATTAGCGCTACGCTGAAGAATGAGAAAAAATCGACATTATAGCCTAACCACTAATTAATGGGCCACTTTTTTGTTTCCATGCAATAAGCTATTGTAAGTTTGTTTTTTTCTGTATTTTTCTTCATCTTCTTCGTCATTAATCTGTGTGTATTTTCAATATATAAGTATGATACCCGCCTATATGGATACTTTCCAGCATTTATTATTAATTAACGATTACTTCGAGCGCATTACAAATGTGGTCAGTTTCAGTTTCGCACAAATAGCTACGCGACGAGCATTGGCAAGGCGGTGAAACCATCGGTTACTGTTTTTGTTTTTGTTTTAGTATTAGTATTTCATTTTTGTTAAAAGTCGCTTTTAAGTGTCAATCAGGTGGGTAGTTTGGTCGTAAATTTTCGTCAAGACGACGTAAATTTACTCCCCTTTTATTTCATTCCTCCTCTTTACTCTTCCTCAAAGTGACTTTAATTTTTATTTTGTTTCTTTCATTTCATATTGTATCGGCGCACGAGTTTATAATTTCCGTTTTCCAAGAATAAAAACTGCTGGCTCCGTTCGCGCCATCTCCTTAGGAACTTTTGGGTTGGATGCAATTCGCACGGTGGACACGTGTTTACGAGTGCATATTAAATGTGCATGGGCGCCGGATTAATAGTAATAAAGCCGGTGATGGACGACGGATGGACATACAGACAACATACAGATTTTTCACTCAGGGGGAGGGGGAGAGATAAAAATTCTTGTTCGCACCGAACGCGGGGTAATATTCCAACGAGTAGAATTTTTATTTCGAGTATTCTCTTTATTAATTGGGGTTTTTTTTTTTTTTTTTTTTTTTTTTTTTTTTGTATTTGTGGTTTCTGTGCAAGGTGCCTATATATGTATGACTGCGACTTGCATACCTCTATTCAGAATTTTGATGGGTGAAAATTTTTTGACAATAGAATCCAAACATTTTTCGAATTTATGTATCGAACAATCATTCGAAAATCAGCAGTGAGAGATTATTTTCTGCTCATACAGATGGTAGAAGATAAATTTTGTCATTGAAATATTAGGGAATGAAATGAGAAGAGGAAAAAAAAAAAAAAACAGGGAAAAATAACTCGTGCATATTCAGCTTTGTTGTATGACGTAGGTAGGGATTTATTTATCTCGTTGGAATTTCAAGTTTAGATGAACAGACATATAACAGCTACTGACAAAATGGTAGCTTTCACAGTGTAACACTTAACGTACTGTGCAATTTTTTGTGACTTGTTGGTGAGAGTAAAATATTGTCAAGAGCCAGTTTCTCAAATGAACGAAAATAGTTATTATTTTATTTTAATTCGTGAGAAAAATCATAATCAATGTCGTAGTAGCGTTGATCTTAGTCTTAATTATGTATCAGTAGGTTTAATAATTATGGTAAACTTATTCTTGGTATTAATCTTGTACAGTTGATCATTGGTCTTATATTCTTTGCATTGTTATAAGTGGCTGAATTGAAATTACCATTCGACTCGTGTCTTTGATGAGGTACTCATTTTTATGTTCACAATGGGGTAAAAATTGAAAGGTGAATGCAGCAGATATGAGTTTCGGCCTAAGTTTCAGTCTAAATTTTGGCCAAAAAGAGAGAAGAAAGAGCTATTTTTCCGGGTGTTGTGTATTTGATTGCATTCAACACACGCATTCTGGCAAAAAACAAATTTTATTTGCACTGAAACAATGCCAATTAGTGTTACCAACCAGCAAAAATAGAAGTATGTACCGCAATAATAATAATCCAGTCCACTTGCTTAGGCACTGAAGTGCGCTCTTTTTCTCAATTTTTGTCATTGGTCTTGGTTTTGGTCTTTTTCGGGCTTTAACATTTTTCCACATTATTTTTAGAATACAAGCAATTACAAAATGAGTTATTTGGCTACAGTGAAATGTCCTCTAACAGATACCTCTCAATAGCACATACCTCCCCTCGTGGACAAAATGTGTTTAGTGTCGGCAGAAACATACGTGAAGTAAGCCATTGAATACCTCCCAGTAGCAGACTCTCCCATAATGGACAACGAATATGGTGAAATAATCAAGTGAACAATATTTAACCTTTGAAGAGCGGACCATAGGCCTGCCAGATATATGGTAAGTTAATTCTTACATACAAAAATATTTATTCAAAATTACCGTACAAACTGACACCTCTAACAGACAGGCATGCCAATTATGGTTCTAATTAGCTTATTCAAACTTGGTTGTGATTCCTATATAGGCAATACTGTATGTTTTATCATGTTGTTTTGCTACCAACTTTTATAAACAAAACAAAAAACTGATCTATGCATACTTGGTCATTGTTCCATCAAATAGAATTACATAATTATGTCTTTTTTTTTTTTTTTTTTTTTCATTTTACTTTTCAATAAGAGATACCTCCCATTGGTAGACAAAATTTTTGGTCCAGTTGGCGTCTGTTTTTGGAAGGTTTCACTGCAGTAGATGAAAAGCTACCTATCTGTATTATAAAAAGCCATGAAGCACCATGCTGTACTTTGGCTTCTGTCAGTCCAGAAATTTTGCTTGCGTAGATCTGGTAACACTGTTGAATTTGTTATTTTGACAGTAGTGATGTGCTTAAGAAATGTTTTGAAAGTGTACCCTGCAACTCCTGAAAGAGGTGTTAAAATACTGGAAATTAACCTCTTTTAGTGTGGTTACACTTCCTTCAAGTAAAACAATATTCGAAGGAATATTATTACAACTCGAGAATTAAGTTGAATTAATTAGTTTATTATCTACAACTATGGTGGACCTTAACATTAAGAGAGACTTTAAATAAAATTCAAACACAGTAAAATTCAATAATCTATTACAATAACATTTTTGTACATACAACAGTACAGTAACGTGTTTAAAATAGTTTAAGACTAGTTGATAAATGAACAGTTTTAAGACTGAGAGAAGAAATTACAGTACAGTATATTATTTTATTGTCAACATGAGTTTTATATACCCTTTCAGTGTATACGATTTTACATGGTATTAAGTAAAAGGTGGGGATTTGCTGATTAGAGGGATTTATTTATTCGAGTATAATCGAGGAACCAGTAAATCAAGGTCATCGAATGTCCCATTAGAAAACATGTTGTGAGTACTGGCGGGAAGTAAAGGTACTTTTGACAGGTAATTTTATAATTTTAAAAGGGACTAATGTACAGAATAGAATAAGTTTTTCATATAGCCCAATGTGTAAATCTATATTTTTATATGACAAACATATTCGATTCATACCCATTTTCTCTTAGGCCCTACTATTACTACTAACAAAAGAAAGAAAGACATTTTAAACTTTTAACTGACATGCATTAAGATTTCATACATACAAACTTCCAAAAATTTGTTTATGAAGATCTTCTAGATTCCAGTGATGTACGAGCCGTGGTTTAGGGTGTGATTCAGCGTGTTCAGCCACTTCGTACACAAGTACGGGTAAGCCAGAACCAGACCAAACACTGGCGATTTTAGAGCCAATTCGGGAGGTTTATATACGGCTTATTTACACGCACACAAACACACGTACGTAAGAGAATACGTACGTTGGTGAGAACGGCCAGGTCGCATCATTCCCTATCGAGATAAGAGATGGCTGGCTGGTTCATGTACGAATCGTGACATCATCTTATTGTGTCACAATTCGGTACTCGTACATTACCTGCAAGTACATACAGGTAATTACGATCGAACGAGTTTTGTGTGTTTAACGTCACAAGGATGATTATTTGCCTGCCCTTTGGGGCGGTGACTGTTGTTGAGGGGTCCAAGCCCCTTTACCTCATACCAGTGAGTCCCCACAGCTACTCCCCCCAGTTTTTGTGCTGCAAAAATTATCTAATCGTGCAGGCCAGGTTGGACTTGCAGGTTTATGAGCGCCTCTTCTGGTCTGCCTCCCACTTGGCTAGTGTGCTTCCAACAGCAGCGCCGACGCATTCATAAGATTGCCGTCTTGCGTTGACGCGTGCCTGGTATTGGGCGTGACTGCCTTCTCCCCTACGCCTAGGTGGATGATTTTTTGTGTAGGAGTACGGGTGGTGGTGGGAGTGAGGGGGCAGTGGTTGCTTGAAGAGTGGTTTTCTTAGCATTGGGGAGTTTGAAGTCTCCGATGCTAAGGTGGCCATCTTCGCCTTCTCCTTTGGTGCCCTCTCTGCTGTGAAGAGGAACTTTATCGGTTCCCTGGTCACTGCGGGCTTCGACTCTAATTTCGGGAGTTCCAGAATCGTGGTTGGTTCCGGTGGTGACCGTGGAGGAGAGACTATCAGGGGAAGCGGAGTCATCATCTCCACTAGGACTTTGTTTATCGGAGGAGCTGTTCCATGAGCAGCTCCTCCTCTATCCGATCCAGATCCGTTTTCTGCTCGATTTTCCGCTGAGTTTGTGAGAGCTCAGCAGTTCTTCGAGCAGTCTGGGAGGTGGCGGACTTTAGGATGGTATCAGTTGGCAGCGACATTAGAATAGGTTGTTGAGGAAAAAGGAACCAAAAATATTATTTCAGAAAACACGTGAGCCGAGATAGCTTCGATTCTACTCAAGGCATCAGCTGGAGTGCTAAGTTCTCCACTTATATACTGAATATCTGTAGTCAATTGACCAATATAGTCTAATTGTCATGCTCTCCTCGGCGATGCCAGTTCTGGGATGAGCCAATAGAGTTGCATTTGCCAGTGTAACTTTGATTTTCTCAAAGGCCTGTTCGGCTTCTTCATTCTATTCGAGTGGAGTCTTGTCTTTCTTTTTACTTGTCTTTATTAGTGCAAACAGCTTACTTTGTTCAGCTGCTGCGTTTTTCATGCAACGTCTATAGAAGTTCACCATCCCCAAGAAACTCCTAAGTTCAGCGACATTTGGGGGTTTTGGGAAGTTCAATATTGGCTCTACTTTGGTCTTCAAGGGGGAAATGCCTTTGATCGAGACTTTGTAGCCGAGGAAGTTAATTTCGGTCTGTGCATATAAGCTTTTTCCCAAGTTGATACTAAGCCCAGCAGCGTGTATACGCTGTACAACGGCTCTTACATTCTCCTCGTGCTGTTGCTCACCGCCTTCAGAGCATATGCAGATATCATCCAAGTATGTGTATGCAAACGGCAATTCCCTAAACAGTCCATTGATAAATCTCTGGAAAGTTTGTGCTGAGTTGCGAAGTCCAAACGGCATTCGAAGGTATTTGAACAGTCCAAAGGGGGTTATAACCTCTGTCTTTAATACGTCCTGGTTGGCCATAGGAATTTGGTGGAATGCCCAGTTGATGTCAATTTTGGTGAACATCGTTTTACCCTTCATATTCGCATTGAAGTCCATTATATTGGGGACTGGGTAGCAATCAGGAACTGTTATGGCATTTAAGGCCCTGTAGTCTCCAACAATTCACCACTCTCCACTTGCTTTTTTGGTCATGTGGATAGGGAAGCTCCATGAGCTTTTTGAGGGGCGACATACGCCCTCCTCAATGATGCGATGAAAGTACTCCTGTGCTGCTTTGAGTTTTTTGGGCAGTAACCTTCGTGCTCTAGCATGGCAAGGCTGTCCTTTGGTTTCTATGTAATGAACCGTATCGTGTTTGTATGTAGGATGCCTGTGAATTGATGGTTGAGTGACTCCAGGATAGTCGGACAGGATCTGTAAGAGTTGTCCGTCGACTTTTGTACAGCTGGATATGTTTGTGTCCAGTCTGTAAGGATGCGTTTTGCCATCCACACAATTTTTAGTTTCACTATTGATAAGTTTGCCGTTTTTTAGGTCAATGATCAGGCCATAATGTGCAAGGAAATCTGCACCCAGGATCGGGTTTGGAACATCAGCAACCGTGAAGGACCACGTCATATTTTCCTTAAGTCCGATGTCAACTTTGCTGGTCTCAAGTCCGTAGGCTGGAAGGTTTTGACCATTCATATTATGGAGATAGTATTTCGGAGGAAGTGCTTTTTTGTTTTTACTTACTGGCAATATACTCAAGTCTGCACCTGAGTCTATCAAGTACCATCTCCTATTTGTCCTGTCCTTAACGAACAGGCGGCATGAGTGTTTTTCTGAGGGGTCTTCGGCCGCATAGATGGCCCCTCATTCTAGTTTGACGCCTCCTTGGTATAGGATTTGCCCCACCATTTGCACCTATTGTTGCATTTAGTGGCCTCTGCGCCAAACCTGTTATGGAAGAAACAACTCTTTTCATCCCAATTTCGAGACTGGTTTTTGGGAGCTGATGTATGTGGGGGAGTTGAACTCTGACCCCTGTTGTTGGAACTCGATCTTTGGTCTCTGGACTGGAACTGTCGTCCTCTGCTTTTGCCATTGTTGTTGTTGTTTCTTGATTTCGATCGTTGTCGCCAGCTGCTATTGGATTTTGTTTAGCTTTGGCTTTTGTTACGTTTTACCTCATCGGTCAACTGAGCTATTTGGGCTTCAAGTTGGGCGAGTTCTCCAGTCTCTGCAGATACTGCACTGACCACGGGCTTTGACCTGGTGTATTCGAGTACGTTATCTGCTGATTTCGCAAGGAAATCCAAGTCTGCGGAAGTATTTATCACGATTGAACCTACGGCGGCTAGGCATTGTACAACACTTTGTGGAAGTTGTTTGCAAAATTGGTTGCCTATGACAGAAGGGGCTACTATATTGTCCGCCTTTTGTCTCAATTTTGCCATGAAGATTGAGGGTTTGTCATCCCCCATCTTCATACCACCCATCACATCATCAATAATTTCGTTCTTTTTTTTTCCGAATACATTTTTGATCTTCTTGACGAACAAGGCATATTTGTCATCTTCTGTCGAAGGGCATTCCATAATATCCGGATTGTGGCGGATTATCTGTGGGGGCATGCCTCCACTGATGTGGAAATACTGCTGGTTCTGCGTTATATTTTCTGTCTTGAACCTGCCTTCCAATAGAGTCAACCACAAGTCTACCTCATTGGGCAGAAATTCCGGGATCTCTATCCTCCGTCTATAGAAGTTGGGGTTTTGCCCTGGCTGCAATTGTAAAAGTTGCATAATCTGCACCAAGACTTCGGGTGTCAGCTCTGGCTGACTACTACCTCCCTGCAATGGTTGTGGGTTTTCCGTTGCTGGTGGGACCATTTCTGTGTCTTTTTGATGACAAGCGTATTCCACAGAACTACTTCTTTCCTTGCTGGTCAAAAACACTGGCTCCTGGGTGTTTGTAGGACTGGTGTTTTCGTATCAGAACTTTGGCTTAAAGTTCAACCGCTTCTCAACGTTTTAACTGCTAGTTGTTCTTTATTTATTGCAGTTCCCAGTTGTGCTAATTCTGGGTGTTGAGGGCCTTCTTCCAGATTTGTTAAATTTGTGGAATGTCAAGTCGAAGTTGGGGGAGTTGGGGGATGAGTCCAACCTTCTTCCTCCAGGTCTACTGTCTGGTTTCTCCTTGTTTATATATTTTAAGGAGAGTGGTATGAATTCCCACTTCAGCAGACTCTACTTCAACAACCTAAAAAGGTGTCTTAGTCTGCAAAAAAAAAAATTTTGTATTTGCTGTAACGATATTTTCGTATCGTTCATAATATGAAATATTTTCGTATTACTAATTATCATCATCATCATCATTACTTTCTCTCTATTTTTCTATTATTTCCCATTCATTAACTCTCACGTCATTTCTTCAAGTCAAGACTTGTTTGATGACATCATTTCCTACATAAACAGTTACTGTGTTTACTCATAAACAATGAACTCATCTTTTGTTTACACTATTTCTGCAATCTTGCATATATACTAATTTCTACAAATTTATTTGTGAACACCCATTTTATGTCATATTCTTAGGAGACCATTGGTCACACTTACTGTACATATATTTCTATTAACCAATAAGATCAAAACCCTTCTCCAATACTCTGTAAATTTGCTTGAACCTTCCTCTTTTTACTTACTATATAATCTCATGTTTTGTACTATTTCATTCATTCTAATTTATTCTAATTAATTCTAATTCTACTTCAATCAAGTTTACCTTTTGATTACTCTGTTACACTAATTCTTTTAATCTTTGATGTTTATTACTGTTACTCTTCTATAAAGTTTATGTCTAATACACCTTTTTAACTAACTTGTGTATTTGATTGTTCTGTTACGATATATAACCGTCACATTTGCCGAGCAAGCGAGTTTCCTGCCAGCGCACCGCACTGAATTTTTGTAATAGCGCAATGCGCCTCAAGACACCTCATGACGTAGCCAAAAATCACGTTGAGGTTACCACTGTGGAATATCTTGTCGTGAGAGATATTCTCACCAGAAGGAAATTCAACAGAATTTAATCATGCTCAGCCACTTCGTACACAATTACGGGTAAGCCAGAACCAGACCGAACACTGGCAATTTTAGACCCGTTTTGGGTGTTTTATATACGGCTTATTTACACGCACACAAACACACGTACGTAAGAGAATACGTACGTTGGTGAGAACAGCCAGGTCGCATCATCCCCTATTGAGATAAGAGATGGCTGGCCGGTTCGTGTACAAATCGTGACATCATCTTATTGTGTCACAATTCGGTACTCGTTCATTACCTGCAAGTACATACAGGTAATTACGATCAAACGAGTTTTGTGTGTTTAACGTCACAAGGACGATTATTTGCCTGCCCTTTGGGGCGGTGACTGTCTTTGAGGGGTCCGAGCCCCTTTACCTTATACCAGTGAGTCCCCACATAATGGAAAAGAAAAATGAGCATTATTTATTGATATGCAGACAACTTTAACCAAATAAGTACAACAACCAGGGTGTGACTGTGTATGCTTTTTAGTGTAATATTGTGAGAGTGTACTGCGTATACCAAAAATTTTTCATCAGTTTCACAGAGTATAATATATTTTGTATACTTACTGCATCGTTACACTCTATGAGCAGATCACTGTTAGGCGGAAACAACAAAACATTTAAGTATTATTTTGTTGGTTGATCAAATTAAAAACGCATTAGATTAGGAAATAATTTGCGACAAAGCATTGTGCTTTAGACTACTGGAGACGACCTTTACGTGGTTATATCCAGAGCTATTAATACCGAATTCTCAGCTGCTACACTTGTGTTTAAAGTTTTATTACTTCTCAGCAATACTTCTTTACTTTTCGAACATACTTGCTTAAGTTAATGCACTTTTCACTGTCTAGTTCCTTTTGAGACCGAAATTCAGTTTTAATCTTTTGCAGTTACGTAAACAGAAATATTGGAGCCCATTATTCTCACTAGTTTTTGAGCCCTGATGCCAAGCAAGATGGCAAAATAATCACAGCCTAAACTAAAATAGTACTTAGCACCACAATGCTCCCGAGGTCCTCTGATGCCCAGGACTTAGTAAAGCGTTATCCTTGATCCCTTTTCGTCACCAGGCCTGCTTCATCGACGAGGAGTAGTATTCCTACGACCATCATACCTGACCATCATTTTTGTTTTGTTTCTCAGCTGAAACAAAATTTTCCCACAAAACGATATTAATTTTTCACAATTTTTGCCCAATAATTGGACTACCTACATAGCAATCCTGCGAAAAATCTCTCTTTTTGACGTACCTGCGATTGGAATGGCAAACTTATCGAAGTGGTTCTCTTTACGATGTCTACAATGTTTCTATGCGAACAGAAGATCGACAAGAGTGTTTTAATTGATAGCTACAAGTATGCCGTACTTACTGTAAGACAAAAAACAAAAAAAGAAAAACCAAAAAAAAAAAAAAACCAGATATCTTTATAGGTACTGTCGATAAGAATCGATAAAAGAACAATTAAATCGCGTTGTTTCTAATTCCTTCTTTTTCTTTCTTTCTTGTCCCACTATCTTTCCGGCCATCTTCTCTTTGAGCAACCAAAAATGTAAAAAAAAAAAAAAAACACTAACCTCTTAAGAAGACATTCTTGCGCGCCGTGTGAGATACGAATTATCATAACGGTTTTACGCAGATAACCCGGTTGTAGTTCAAGGACGGCCATCTCCAATTCCCCGTAGTAATTTAACAGAAGTCAGAATGATGTACTTTCGGCTTTTCATTTTTCACGTACTATTATTAGCGAAAACATACGACATTCCAGTCGTCTTCCATTCATGAGCGCAGCAGAGCGCTGCGCACGCTGCCGCCGCTTCGTTCATTCATTATTCGCAGGCAAAATAATATATTGTTTGATTGCGCGGCAGCGACGAGCGCGTCATTTAGGTAGGTGCCATCGGGTACTGGATACTGGGTGCTGGATATTATGGATAATGGAATGCCTAACGCGCATTCGTGTGTTCTTTTCTTTTAACCCTGCCCAACCCTTCTTAACCGTTTCCACGCTGCCTCGTTTCTTTCTCTCCATCTCGCACTGCGTATTCAGGCGATTTTTCGCGTCTTCGTTTTTTTTTTTTTTTGAAACTGCGACGCGTTCGTGTGGCGCACTGATACGTAGGCTGTGTGGGTACGTGCGCAGACTTCGCTATCTAATATTCGTTTCTAGCGATGGGTAAAATTGCTCATTTGCGAAACCTGGTTCACCTGCACCTGGTTTCTCAATCTGCTCGCTGCTACGATCATATTTAAAATGAAAACCACTGAACCGAAAATGAGCGTAACCCTAACCATGTTGAATTGAACTGTGTTTGTCATCAATAGTCATGCTACATATTACAGGAGTAGTATCCCAATTATTCCCTTCAATACAATCAAAGTTACCGATAGAAATTGGGTGTGAATGAAGACGTAGAAGTATGTTATATGTTGACTAATGATTTTGTGAAAGTTTGGCTGAATTCATATGTTTTGTTTTCAAAATATTGCCGAAATTCCATCATTTGCCATATCGAGATGAATTGTGAGAGAACTGATGATTTCAGAAAGATGAAATTTGTCTGAGATATTGTAATATATTAGCTGAAGATTCTGTGAAAATTTAAGCTCTCTACAACTAACAATTGGCTCATAGTTCCACTTGATAACTTTCATTATATGCAATATCTATGCAAATAACATGACCTAAATCTAGTTTGTGGCATCCGAAAACAAAGGTAGCCAACATATACTTGGGAAATTATAATTGGGATGGTATTGTAAAAGTGTGTGTGGTATGTAACCCTTTAATTCAGAGCAACAATAAACATCGTATATCATAGTGAAAAGTAAAGGAGTAAATCCATGTTCTAACAACAGCCCATGAGGCTCTTAGCCTAACCTACTTATCACCATTTAGTGGCGGGACATTTAATTTGTGTAGTATACCGAAGTCTAAGTCATCTCATTCAACACTATTTGTATATAGAAAGAGTAAACTTGCATAAGACATATTTGAATAAATGATTACACTGTTCGATGATATATGAATCCATTTTATTTGCAGCCAACATTAATCAAACTCGTTAACACGTGGTTCTCCAAAACAATGTTAAGGATCTTACCAAAACTGAATCAGGCACATGAATTCTGTGATCCCAGAAAATTACTTCAATAAACTTTTATTACTATTCACTGGGTTTATGTAAAACAATTTATATTTTTCTAAGAACTTAGACACATTTCAACCAACGTGATTTTTTCAGGTTGCCGATTAAAAATGGACTGAGGCATGGCTACATAAACCAAACGAGCTAGCTTCTAAAAAGATAAACATAGGGGAGATGTCATTTGGGGGAATCAAAGATAAAGACTTTGCCAACCAAATACAATAATAAATCCAGGAATGTATTATATTCTCGATAGAATATTCGCCTTCATCTTTTCTTCAATAGAAATAAACTTTATAATTTAATGGCCAGTTAATTATACAAGTGAACATAGGATATTACTAATGGCAACATTTGTAGTTTCAAAATATTCGGGTGGGTCCAGCATCCTACAAGTTGCAGAATTTCAGCCATATTTTGAGAACTAAGGGTACAATTTCAACCAAATTTTCACTAGATATTTAGTTAATATAATCTCGATATCTCTAAAAAATTTCAGCTCACTCTTACCTTCGGTTGTCAAGATATCGCTGAAATTCTGTTCAGATTGAGTAATTGAAATGATAAGGATTCAATCTAGTTGAGGAGTTATTGGAATTTCAGCAATATCTTGAAGAGCTGAAATTTTCACAGAATTTTAAGCTAATGTACTACAACTAATAAAAATTTTAGCTTTCTACAACAAACATTTCACTTGTGATTCCTCTCGTTATCTTTGATTGTATGATATGTCAATGGCAAATGAACTGAACTCGGTTCAACTCCTAAAAACCAAGACCAGTGTTAGAAAAAAAATTTAATTTTGGTTCTTGGAGTATCAGAACAGAAAGGAGTAGGAAGCAGACTTTATCAAACCGGAGCAGTTTCAGGAACCAGCTCTTAAAGAACCTGATTCTTCAAAACAGACTGCTTCGGAGCAGCCCATCGCTAATATTTGTTTTCATTTGCGCACCATTTTGCATATTTAATCCTTGTGTCGAACCCAATAATATTGATACGCTGTTATCGAAGGTTATACTATTCAGTGTGTGTGCCTTGGACACTGAAACAGATCTGGGGGCTTATTCCTAAACTACCCACTTGATATTTTAGGCATAGTATCATTGTTTGAGCGCACTGAGGATTCGTTTGACTTTAAAAACATGCATTCTGTAAAGTCCTACATTCTTATCAATTATCACTATTTTTTGAATCAATCAACGAATTTCTGAACAGTATAAATATCTGTAAAACCAAACGCACGTATACTTAAGCTGAAATTTCTCTGAGATATTGACATAACTGTTTGCGTTTAAGATCTTTTAAAAATTCTACTAAAATTGTACCTATGTTTAATTTTTAAGATATTTTTGAAATCACTTTACTATAGATTGAATTAATATCATAGATTCACACTTTTCAAACATAATTTCAACAATATATCAACAACAAAGTATACGATTGTGCTGAACTTACGTTTATTTATGATCCTGTGAAAATTTGACTAAATTTGTACATTTCATTTTCGAGTTCTTTTTGTATCTATTCATTTCATCACGCACCAAAATGTATTTCCCCTATGCTGCATGATGAAATGAATAACCTTGTATATGTTTCTCTTATATTTTGGTTGCAGAAAACATTCTCACCATAGCATCGATTTTGATTAATTTTTTTCAAATAAATTTTTTCTAGAATCAACGCAATAGTTTCTATGTTATATTAAAAAAAACATTTTTGTTTTATTATACTCCGAAATATGACCTTATTGGTATGACAATGGAAATTTTCATTGTTCCATCGCATCAGATCGTGCATGCCTGATTATTCATGCCAGATTATTTATGCCTGATCATGCACCCTTTTACTTCCTGTTTGTCCTGAGAGTTGTCGGATTTGGGATTCAGAATTTCTCATGGTTTGCAATTGATTTTGCACTTATAATTATAGGTGTAGGGACATGAACCAACTACATAAATGCGATCATCTCATATGGCTATTGGCAGTGACATAGCCACATGGACACAATTTTTATTTGTTCGTATCTGTAGGTTGTTGGTTCAAATCCCTATGCTGGCAGACCTACAATAGGTATTAAATTTTTTTCAATAACATCGTTCAACTTACAGTAGAACCTCAATATGACAAACATAGATACAGCAAATTGCCTCGATATAGCAAACAGGTAGTCCAGTCCTTGAATATTCCTATGTTTGATTACGTATTTGGATATAACAAATTATTGAAATAACGAACAATTACTTTTTTGGTCCCACGAGTATTCGTTATAATACTGAGATTCCAATGTACTTACCTGAGGTCTTTAGATAGTTCCATGTAACACTGACGAGTGATTGTATTTTAAAGTATTTGTGAACTTTTATATTTGCTCCTAGAATTGTATAATTGGAGCAAGTAGTTTTGGACTATTTCTCACCTAAGAACGGACGATGTAAGCCTTACAATTGCTGTCAAATTATTTGAAATTTTATTAATGTTTTAGTTCTTTGTTCCTATTTGATCATTTACTAGTGTTAGTGGTAAGTTGAGGTTCCTGCAGATGATAAATTTAATTTAGCCATCAACAATAAAAAAAATCTATAGCCCAAGACCAAAACATGGAGAACAAATTTACTGCATGCGCAAGACCCAAGGCTAAACCATGCAAGACCAAAACTACCATGGAGTTAGTTTTGATTTTCCTCATCACTACATAGATAACTATTCTGAATGATAGAAATACTCTCTTGTCGGCGAGAAACAGCCATTAAAATAAAGAAAAAATTAAATTACTTTCCTGCAGGTCTCTCAGATTAATTGAGGCCAAACATCCGGAGGCTTTTGGGAAATCTGGAGAAGTCAAGTCCCCTTTTTTCGACCTACATGATTTCGAGGGAGTGTTTGTTGAAGGAGAAAATTCGAACCATTGACACTCGCACTCAGATTCGGTTCTCAGCCTATTGACCCATGTAGGCTACGTACTGCAAAAGGGTAAAAAACTCGTCTAGAATTTGGCACATTAAAATTTTTATCATTATTTAACATACGATTGGACGTGTGTGGCTCCGGCACACCGCCACCAATTCGTTTATTTGTACAACGCGTATCAATCGGTAGCCATAAGCCCCTAAGGAGATTATTCGAATTTATTGCATACGCCATCGTGAGCTCTGATGCTGCGTTCGGTTGTAGGCTGCATATTGCAAAGAAGTTTCGTTCCACACTTTACCAGTGTTCGATTGCCGTCCCCTAATCATGGATGAATTTTCTATACGTCTTACGTTCACATTTTTACGTCTAAACCGCCGTAGCAACTGGGTTTTTGAAGAAACAAAACACAATTTTTTTTTTTTGAGAAAGTGAATAAAATCATCTAAATCGTAAATTCGGCGTTTTTCATTCCATGAACTATCTCCAGGCACTTGTTACCGTTTACGATATCTAATTTTTATTTTCTCCTCTGCCCACTTTCTCAGTCTGTCTTTCTCCCACTCACTCTCTCTCGCGTTCTCTCTCTCTCTCACTCCCTCTCACTCTTTCTTTTTCTCACTCACACACTCTCTCTGTCTCTTTCTCTCTCATTTTCTTGTTTGCCTCTCGGTCACGCTTTATTGGCACCAGCTAGTGTGGGAATAACAGAGAGACGAGACCTCTAGGTGCTTGTCTTTCGAATAATACGTTTAAAAATTCGTACAGTATAATACGCATTCGACCGGTCGACTAACGATTGTTAATTATTTATACGTGGTGCGATGTGGTCTTCCGAAAATGGTTGCTAAATATAAATAATGTAAAATATTATCTCTTTTTGGTAAATGCATTCTCGTCGATTTGAAGCAACCTCCACCCGTCGTCAAAAGGATATATACGTTCGCATAAAGCCAATTTCGTGACAAATAGCAAAAATGACTTATTACTCATACGAAGAGTAACCAAATTCCACGTCGAAATGTCGACGGTTGAGTAGGTATTGTTATGCAAGAGCTATGCTCATTAGCTTTTCTTACTATTAAGATACCTTATTAAGGTTAACAAATGAGATTCACACAGTAAAATTCAACGGAATGGTTTTGAGAGGATCATAGAATGAACATTTTTGCGAGGAAAATACGACTTACTGACAAAGGTCCAAAGAATATGACACATCAGGCTTTTGCAAATATAGTACATTGCGTGTATTACTTTCAGATGATTCCTCTTACTTTTGACTTCTTCTACCAGGAAGTTAAAAATACAATGAGATAGGTAAGTGAATGTTAAAGTGTAAGTTCTCTTATCAGGTATCCACGCATTTACGTGTATTAAATGATGCCAAGCTCCAGAATGAACAACCTCCCTACAGGTCAGGCTGTCTGAACGCAAGCGAATATACAGTTGTGATACAACACATTTTATACGCCTAAAATACACCGTTGATACTATGGCAATGGTGGTGTATGGTATTGTCTCCCTTATCAATTTGTATTCATACATTAAAGCGCGGTGAACAAAAAGTATTTGCTTCAGTGATATAACACAACAAAAGCTGTGCTCTTTTAGAGCTGCATGAGTACATTACACTGAAAAGTGCTTATTGAATTTGTGAACTTCAATATTTGCTTTGAGAACTGTAATGTAATATTAAAATGACTGGATGATGGACCAATGCTCACTAAAGAGCTGTGAAGATGAACTCCATAAATCTTGAAGAATATAGGTGTGCTAATACCCAGCTGTGTATCTTGCCACTGTTAATCGAGTGTGTCATCATTTGAAAACTCAAAACACTCAAAAGTGGTAAGGAGGTAGGTATTGGCACATGCGCAGTTGACTTTTTTCATTAATTTTTGTTATCACCTTCTATGTGTGACGTCTGAAAATGATTGTCACATGATTATTTGAAAAAGTTAATCAGAAAATATAAATAGTTAAAAGATGAAATTTTGAAGAACGGCATAAGATTGTAGATTGCAAGAAATACCCATGTCTTAAATTAGAAGAGGAAAATGATGTGAAATGAGCTTTCCTACATACTACATAGAACCATGAGGTCCTGCCTCATGATATCTCACACAACTCCCCATAATTGTTGTTCAAAAGCCTTTAGTTGGTGAGAAAACAATCTTCCTTTACAGTTTGAATAATAAATAAATTTGATCATTATAATTACCAATGTTACATCCAGATATTTTAAGATTTTACACTCTTGATGTTACAAATCCATTGATGAGTTGATCGTAGTAACCATGATGATTCGATGTTAATTAGAAAGATATTTTTGCCACTTAATGCTCTGGTTTGATACCGCAATTGTAGTGAACGTAATATAAAACACAGGAAGAAAAAAGTGAATTCTCAAACTTGAAGAACTTTAAATTATTAAAGTATCATTTTATAATATTGGTGACATAAACAAAAAATGTACCAATTAGTTAGCTGGTTAGAAATGGTGTAAATTATATGGTGTGAGAATTCCCCATTACACCACCAGATTGTTATCTTGAAGATCTGGTTTCTTCCACATCATTTTATTATTTGATATATTCATCGTTGAATTCCATTTTTATATTTCTTATATCTTATAAACTGTAATCCTAATTTACAAAGATGATCCACTGTAGGAAAACATGAGAATAAGTTGAGGAATTGAATCTAGTTAATTTGAACAGAACTGAACTGTTTGATTTTGATAATATAACGAATTTTTATTATTTATTAAATGTAAATTAAGATAGACCTCACATCAGTTTCCTACTGTTTCATTCTGTGATTTCCAAGTTTATCTGTCATAGAAGAATTTTATGAATGAAAAAGATTTAGGCACTTCGCATTTGTAGATACTTTCTGGCCACTTTTTCTTTTAAAATTATGGCACAGATTTTCGTGTTCACACGGGTATTCATAGGCCCTCTATATGACTGAAAGCTACAAAAAAATTCTGCATTTGACACACATTTGTGCATATGGTTACATATTAAGCATCCAATGATGAAGTAACAATATATAGGGTAGAGGTACTGATTATGGGGTACTTATGTACAAAATATGGGGTACCATTGTTTCTCTTAAACTATCGACTCAGATAGCTGGAAAAAAATTGAGGGTAGTTATTAAGTCGGTTCTCGTGTATTAATCCACAAAAAAAATCAAAAAATACTCCTAAAATTAGTTTTCTTCTCGTTTTGATTTTCATCACTCTTCTCTTATATGTTTTGGAATTTATCACAAGTTTCAGACAAAATACTTATCGATATATTGAAATATGATCAATATTAACAAAAAATTTCAACATTTGGCTTCCATTTCCAAGTATTTTGTTAATCCAGTAGGTTGATTCATTCAATTTTGGAAACTATTTATTTTCATCACATCAAAAGTGAGAGAATGAACCTAAAATTGGCTACTAATTATTTACTTTTAAAATAACAAATAATAAAATCAGAATGTTGTAAGTGCCATTTATAGCCTTTGTAAGAAAGAATAATTAATATTTATAACTCTAATTTTCGTATTTAGCATAAATTTTCAGCTACCCCATATTAGGAAAAGGTGGTACCTTATTTTAGGTATATGTAGTATGTTTAGAATAAATAGGTATAATCCATGTTAGGAAAGGGAGGTACCTCATTTTGGGAACAACTTTTGAAGAGTCATTATTTTGAGTCATTGGATAGAAAAATTCATATAAAATTAAAGATAGGTTCCACAGATTTTTAATGTTATAAAGAATAATATTAAATACCATTTATCTTAATTCATCCATAAATTTTAATTTAATGTGATTTTTCAAATTAATGCACAATTTAAAGTTATGAAACTCATAATTGATACAGTTGCTTTATACCACAAGGACGTATATTAGGTGGGCCCTATGTGGTCCAAACCCCCGCTTAACCAAGAAAAAAAAAGCTTCACCTCTAAAAATTGTATATTTTCATCAATTTTTGGTGACTTTTTGTTGGGGAAGGGTTAGAAGAGACCTCTGGGAATGTATGGACTTTGCCCGTACAATGGACTTAAATACGTCCTTGCTATACCATTATAACGGTATAGTTGTTACAAATAAACACAATAGTAGTTTAAGAGTATATTATTATAAAAAGGTGAACAGATTATTACAAAGTATGAACAACGTAAGAGTAAAAATGAATGAATGAATAATAATATACAGAACATTAGACTATTTATAAGGGTGAAGTTCGAGTGATTTGAATTGGGTGTTGTGGGAGATATGAATATGATTGGTTGTTTGAGGAAAACGTATTTCAGGTAAAACCAATGAAATTAAAAGGAAATGACAAAAAGTAGGAGTGTTTAAGAAATTAATAAGAATTGGAATTATTGCAAGGTATCGAAATATATTCGTAGAAAAGATGACATCATGGAATATAGACGAAAACAATTTATGGTGTACCTGAGGTGATGTCATCAGACAAGTCAAGACTTGACAGACAAGTTTGAACTAGTCTTAAATGACGTGAATGAAAGGAAGTGTAAGTAGACGGAAATATGAAGAATAATGTGGGAAAATACGAATTAATAAAATAGAGAATATTTGAAATAATATGTATGAAAATATCATTACAACCATCAATACAGGAGTAAAGGGATTCCTTTTGCGGGTATAAAAAGCAATATATTTATCTGAATAGAGTTAACCAATAAATCGCTCAGCTAATTTTCTGGTGGTGGACCCATTAAACTGAGTTCCCTCTAAGGGTTTTATCGGTCTGAAAAATATTCAAAGACGTTTATACGACAAATTGATTTTTATTGAAATTATGAAACAATATTTTAGTAACGAAGCTTCACAAGTGGAGAGTTGAATTTTTTTAAAACACAGGTGTTACATAACAGGTAGGCTGATCTTCCACTCATCGGTTTCATAACCCTATTGATTTGTAAAAAGTAGCACATTTATAGCTAAAGTGAACAACTCAAATATCCTGTGGAACATTGTTTCCGTAACAGGTTTTAACCTAATTCCACTCCTCGTGTCATTACCACGTAGTGGGTATTGGATTCGAGTGTGTGTAAGTGTAAAAATATTGCTGCTATCGGAGAAGGTTATCGTAATGTTCGATTTGTGATTTTCCAAGTTGAAAAACCGAAGAGAATAGTTGATCTCATTACGTATGTCCACACTCGGTAGTGGTGTTAGTAACTACACAAATAAATTATTACACGACAATTCTCACATTTATTTCGTCGTTCGATGTAATTTTTCACCTTCGAATGAATTTTCTTATTTTGTACGCAACCAAATGGGTGGATCTATCGATTAATAATTGTTGTAATTCGTTTTCCTTCGTGTCCGCGGTATTCGGATTTGAAAAATGAAAACACGGTTAAAGCACGTGAAACCCGTTGCGTATTATAGTCAAATTATGCACTTGGGCCGAACGATGACCCGGTCGAAAACGGTCATTTTTTGGGACATTTCTCACTGATGCTGCACACAATGTAAAAAATTATTTAAGGAAGTACCTACCTGTTTTAATGTTTCACCAAATGTTACAAGGTAGGTACGGTATGTGGACGCCCATTTGAAGTTAACAAATTTTCTAGGCGATGTATGAACTTCTTTGACTGTATATATAGTTGATCCGAGTTGAATGCGTTTTAGCCTCAAAAATATTTTACTGGCGTCGTAGAATTCGAAAAAAAAAAACAAACAATAACAACAACAACAACGAAATTGGAGAATTGTTCTCGGATAAGATACCTACAACTAACATGGAACGAGCTGTTTTGTCACTCTCCAACAATTACCTACCTTCCTAATTCACCTTCCACTGATAAGCAATTTATTTTGCTGGCAGCAGATAAACTGAAAATGTGAATAATTAGTTATGCTGTGTATACGTGTTTCCTACAAGAATGTCTTTAATATCTGTCAGTAGTTACACAGTAAATTTATTTTTTAAGCATGAAAACCACTGCTATTCCCACATTTCTTAGTTGTTGGTTTACTAATCTAGTTTACCAGTTAGGTTTTATTAATTCTATTGAGACTATTTAAATTAAACTCGCACCCGAGAAAAATATTTTACCCACCCAAATTTGATTTTTTGTTTTTAACAATGATGAATTTTCCCCATTAACCCATCTGTTTTAACCCCACTCTTGTCTAAACGAAAGTTGAAGATTGTAAAAATTAAATTTCGATTAGCCATTTTCTTCATTTATTCATTAGATAGGTACCTATATACTTGTTAGCAGAGTTTGTTTTCCAGTAGGTTAAATATGGTAGGTATCGATGAAAGCTAGAGGAATCACTGGAAACTACTGTAATTCACGACGAATCCATCGATGGCTACACTTGGATTGACGAATATCTAACTTTGCAGTACAATTTCGATGTCAGATAAATAACATTACTTCATCCTCATGGTACCATTTCAAAACTCTTACTAAAAGTTTTAATTTGTTTCTTTGCGACCACAAATAAGTACCTATCGTTACAGCACCCCTCCACGCCTTTTAAAGTTACCTCCACAAATTTATTAGAATGAATCATTCAACACGTTTGTCTCCAAATATGTAAAATTAGATAGTCACTAAAAAGTTATCGATAGATCATAATAAATATTTTTTCCGAATTACGTTCTTATTGGTCCAAAATTAGACATTTTATAGGCGAAATTAAAACGAAAATAATATTACCAGAAGTACTACGCGACCGATCCGCACCAGAATTTATCCCAAGTTGTAATATTTGCTACGAATTTCGTAGCTATTAATAGAAAATTGATAATTTTACAGCCAAAACGTAAGCGAAAATAGCTATACCGGAAGTAGCGTATGGCCGATCTGCACTAAAATTTATATTAAGTTATAATATATCGTGGTGAATTTTTCGTAGCTATTGCTAGAAAATTAGAAATTTTATAGCGAAAACAAAAACGAAAATAACTATATCGGAAGTACCGTCCGGTCGATCCGCACCAAAATCAATATATCTGGTTCTTGGCTTAGTAGAAATGTTCGTACCAAAATTTGGTGATTATAGGATAAAAATTGCGACCTGTATCGTGGTAACAATAAATTAGCTTTTATATATATATATATATATAAAATTATGTATATCACCTATGCTAGATTCGAACATCTGCCAGGTAATCTGAAAAATGTTACTGAAAAATATTTAATAGTTATCATTGTGACTGCAAATTGTATAAGAAAAAAAACAGAAATTCTGAATAATTACAAATAGGACAACTAACAGATAACTAATAAAGGGTATAAATAGGTTTTCAACATTTTATAACTGACCTGATAATATGTATATATGAATTTGAGTTATTGGTGCCAAAATTTTCATAAGTTCATAAAACGAAAAACATACCCACCCCCAGTTCTGGGAGTTAATACCGCACCAAGCGTAATAAGTAGATTTTCTATAGAAAACCTACATGAAAATAGCAGTGACGTAAGAACCGTCCGGGTGATCCACACAAAACTCAATCAGTCAGATCCTTGGCTTAGCACTAATTAATGTTCGGTTCAAATTTTATGACTATCAGACAAGAATTGCGATCTGTTCAGTGGTAACAAGAAAATAGATATAAATTTCAATTTTTGGGGTCTAACTTTTTCTTCGGTTATGAAACGAAAAAATACCGATTCTCACTTTCTGAACGTTTCCTAATATCGAAATTAATAAGATTTTCCACAGAATACACTCTGCGTCACCTAACATCCTTTTTACATAGATCGTGATAGGGGGAAAATGTTCATGGAAACAGAGAGATAGAGATAGAGAGAGAGAAAGAGAGAGAGAAAGAGAGAGAGAGAGAGAGAGAGACAGAGAGACAGAGAGAAAGAGAGACAGAGAGAGAGAGAGAGAGAGAGAGAGAGAGAGAGAGAGAGAGCGAGAGAGAGACAGAGAGAGACAGAGAGAGACAGAGAGGGAGAGAGAGTGAGTGAGTGGAGCCATCAGATGAATAATACAGCTTAACATGGCGATAATAAGTATTTTTATAATTTTACCAAAAACTATATAATGAGCCTATCTTCTCACCAATGCGGGGATCGCTACCGAGTTTTGGGTGGCTGCGTGATCATTGCATTCTCTATTCAACAATCAATTTATGGCGACATACTATTGTATCCAGTAGGTACCTAAAATGCACGGACGTGTGTTAACAAATTTAAACAAGAAACGGAAGAAAATAAAATCGTATCGTGGTGGTCGCAAACGTACATATGATTATAACTTGTAGAGAAAAAAATTCATTATAATATTTACATGTGGCATTCCCACTGATAGTATACCGCGGATACCTACATATTATTTCGTACACACAGTAAAATGATATATTCGTTTAAAGGATATTAATAAGACCTATATCGTGGTCAGCAATCAATGTGCGACAGTCGGCCGTATATATCAGCTAAAATGTAGTCACAAATGTAGTCACATATTAACTCTTTTCCTACGCCCTAACAGTCATCCAAAAACCAGATACCTAACTCTCGGAAGCCACGGTAATATGTACCTACCTGTATAAGATAATATACGTATAGCCTAAACATTTTTGCTTTTGTCTCACCACACGCGCGTACACACACTTAATCATAATAGAAGAACTCGCATACTGTGTAACAAAATACACGTAGGTATAGTAGTGAGTATATTCGACATTTCATTTTTCGAAACTACCTGAAACGTTATTCAAATACCTATACGTATTGTAAAAATACGAAAACCATACAAACATTGGTAAAAGAAGCTGTAGAATCAATCGTTCGTTTGTTCGATGATTAGTGAAAAATTTTAGAAACAATAGGTACCTTGCCAACTTGATCTTGTTGTTTGAGATAGAATAATGATCCCGACAGAAGTATCAACAAGTTTAGATTAAAAGCCAGTTTTAAAAAAATACCTTTTTATAGCTAAAAAAAAAATAAAAAAAATTCTCATTTATGGGGCACATTCGGAAACATTATCTAGATGCGTTCAGAAAGGTAATTTTGTAGTCAGACGAGTAATTAAAATACAAGCGCCTGCAATCAAACAAAAAGGATGTTTTTTCGCGTGTTTTCTTCCAGTTGCATCCATAAACAGATGACAGATGAAAAGTCCTCCAGAGAATAAAGACTCCTGCATTTTTTTTTTTTTTTTTTTTTTTTCAATGTAAGAATTAATCAGGCTTAAGGCTTATACACTCTGGCAGATACGACATAAAAATAAAACAAAAAGTTAATCATGAAAAAATAAAATTACAAAAAAAATTTTCAGTAACATCATAAAGATTTGAACATGAGATACGGGGGTGACGGTCCATGTAATTAGTACAAAGCTACAAATAATCTTGAAAAAATGCAGATTTGAACATAACTATACATACAACACCACCCTAAAAACACCTATTATAACACTTGATAATGCAAATAAAAGTATCCTCTTTGACTGAATGTAGACGCTTTTAATTAAAATCAAATAACGTAAGCATCATTAAATCATTTTCCACCTCTGGCTATAATCACACAAGGTGTTATCACTCACTTTATGATTTAGTTGCGTATTAGTAGACTACACAACAGGGGTGGGTGTACAGTATGCGATTAACGAAGCAAAGGTTTTGGAGCGAGGCGAAGCCCAGTGATGTAATTGTCAAATTGATCGCATACCGCCAACACTGTCGTATATATTATTTTAATTTTAGATGAAACTCTTCTTACCATAAATGTTTCATAGTCTTAAGTACCTCTTTTTTTTTTGTGGTTAGAAAACAAAAGTGAGAAAAAACTCCAAAGTTGGTTGACACAGGCACAAAAAACAACTATGGTAGAAAATGGTTGTATTCCGCTTCTGTTCATTTTCATTAACACTGTTGCATGAATCTGAACATTAAATGAACATTTTTTGAAGCAAAAACAGGGTTGGTGCTACGTATTTTCTACTCACCTGAAATTAAAATATGTTTTTCACAACATCCTTAGAAGATATAATTTTCCAAGTAGTTTTTCAAAAAAACTGAGAATTTAAAAACTTTATGTTTTCAGTTGAGTTTAGCGCTCCTTAATATGACTTTATGAAAAGTTGTTTTTAATTCTATAGAGCAGTGGTTCTCAAACAGTGCATTGTGACGCTGTAGGGCACCACAGCTCATTAAAATATTTCATAAATGAATTTTTCAAACAAGTAATTCAGTGAGAAAAAGTATATTGTACCGTAGGCTAATTGTTTGCAGTCGAATGTGTTATATAACTATCTAGTTACTGGATACTCAAATTGAATTAACTGACTAATGTTATGATAACTAACCTCACTCATATTTTAGTAAAAATATTGAGTATTTTTTTATGGGAGAGCATCATAGAAAAATTCTGATGCCCTAAGGGAGCTGTGAACCAGAAAAGTGTGAGAACTCCCACTCCAAGAAATAATGTGAATATTATCAAGCATATATAAACACATTAACACTTTAGTACACTAATGGTAACTTCTTCAAGTTTTCAAGACCAAGTTGGAAATATTATACTTTGAACTTTGGAAATGATATAGAAATGATATTAAATACTTTACAAGTAAGTGGTGCAAAATAGTAGGTATATTTCACAACTGGGAGGAAAGTGAATAATTATCCAGGGTGATGCTTTTAATCAGAAGTTGTAGGAGAGTGTGGTAATCACACAAGTTGATAATGGTTCCCTTTTATCAAGTTGAATTAAATATTTTTTCAACAATAATAATGCTCTAAAATCTCTTCTGGATGTTAAAAATTACCAAATATGAAATTAGTTAAATACCTTGTTGTGAAGAGGGTTCTCAACAAGAAGGTACCCAACAGCTATTTGTGATGTTCTGCCACTTCATACATTAACATACGGGGGAGTCAAAACCTCAGAAAATATTGATGATTTTGTAGCCAGTTTTGTGGGTTTATATAGTCAACTCCTTACACCCACACAGATATACATGTACAAGTACATACATATATGTGTCGAGAAAATGCATTTTTTCTTTTTAATAACTGATATGAAATGACGTATGAGTTTGTTAACCAGTCTGTGAAATCACCGAGATCATTATCTATCGATTAGTCATGTTCCAAACATTGTAAATTGCCTGCCTAAATTTACAGATAATTATAAAATAAAAAAGTGTGTGTTTGTTTAAAGTGCAAAACACTAAAATGGCCAGTCTTTCGGCGGTGACTGTTGTCAAGATCCAAGTCTCTTATCTCACACAGAGTCGACGATTTCCACAAAATTTATTATTGTCGCTACTTTATTCATTACTCTTATTGTTGGAGAGAATGAGACTTGTGACATTTAACGGACACATGTTATGGCAAATTATCTATCATCTATACATAAAAACTTGCAGCCAACTTGGTAAAGTGCTGTGTTTTTGTATAGCCAATTGACATATAGGTGATACCAGTTTGAGTTCCCAACCAAAAGAATACCTACAACACTTATTATCTTTGCTATGCAAACAAACTGATAACAATTCACATTGTATTTTAAAAATAAAGCGTTATAAGATGAGTAAGTACCGTACTTTCAGAGCGTGTGTTGAGCAAAAAAGATTTCCAGTTCCAGCATAAGCAGCTGTTTCTGACAAAGTTCCAAGAAGTTCTGTAGAACTTAAAAAATTGGTTAATATTTTATGATTTTTTTTTTTTTTTAAATTCGTTTGCAATTTTAAATTTTGCGAAATTTTCAGTTTCTAATTTTTGAACTTGAAAGTGTGGAAAATTTTAACAGTCCTAAAAAACCAAAAATTTAAAATAGAAATAAACCACATTCACTTGAAGGGAATATAAACTTGTTCCAGTTCAATATCTGTGTCAAATCAGTAGGATACCTAATTGGCTGTGCACGTGTGCAGTGGTGAACAATAGAGCAGCTCTGACACAGAATTATTCTAGTATCGAGTTTCTAACAGCCAGTTGACTGCAACTACGTCATAAAACCAGTAGGCTAGCCTAGGAAGAATTATTGCGAAAGAAATTCTCAACAGAAGATACTCATTGCTGTTTCAAGAGATTCGAAGTGGCCTCGATTTTAAATCTATTTGAAGTCTATTTTAGGGAAATATTTGTTGGGTACATAAGTAGATGGGTAGGAAAAAAGTATCTTATTGACCAGTCAGCGTAAGCTTTTCCATATTTTACCGTATATTAATGTAACGGTTTTTTGATTCGTATGTGTCCGTAAGGGTAAAAGAGGTGAGAATGAAAGCGACAAAAACAAAGAATTCGCAGCAATAGGTTATTCAGATCACGAATGAGAATAAAAAATTTATCAATTGCTGAATTGGCCCGAGTATTTTATACGAAGACGGTGCCAATCGTCAGTATACATTTTTAATTTTGAGAAAATAAATTAAACGTCGAATGTAGTATACATTGTCATAACTGGAAGTGTATGCGATTCGATTTTATGTACATTATACTGTCAGTAAGCAGCATTAAGTATTGGAAGGAAGAGGAAAAAAAAATAAAAAGAAGAAAAAGAAAATGTAATGCAGATAATTACAAGCCAAATCACGTATAAGACGCCCAAACATGTAATACACAGATTAAATAGGTTTAGCTTCCACTTTTTTTTTTCTTTCTTATTTATTTTTGTTACCCCTTATTTTCTGCCCCATCCACCGTTCTTCTTCGTAACCTTCATTCATAAATATTACCTACGGCACGAAACTGTGCTGGAGTTTAAAATTATTAACGCATTGGCTTTTTATATATTCTCCTGTTATTAATTTCTGTGGCACCGCAAATCGATCGTAATTAGAATTCGGGCGCAGAAATAATAATTCAAACTGGAGTTGTTGTTTTCTTTTTGTTTTTGTTTTTGTTTTTTTTTCTTCTCGTATAATATATGTATAGGTATATATATATATATATATATATATATATATATATAGGTGTATTACCATAATATTATCGTATACATGATGTGCCTGTTTATACATCCATTTTGAGACAACGTGCATACCTATGTGTTCAAATCGCATTTTTATCAACGTCACTAGGCAATCGTGAGGTACGAAGGCGTAGATTTATACCTTCGCACCTTGCAAGGAGGAAATAATTTGCGGAACCTAGCATTTGAGGTTATAGTATTGATACCTACAAAAGGTATGCCCAGTTGTTGGTTTCCGGCGGACGAAAAAAACGCGGCTAGCTAATATCGTGGAGCTTCGAAATAAGTGTTTATGACATTATCTGTAGAAGTCCATTGTGGGGCAGAAGGAAAATGATACATCAGAGATATTCCGAAAGAATTTTCCAGGGGGGTGAATGTGTTCAAAATTGCAAACCAAAAAAAAAAAAAAGGCTTTTATTATACCTATCGAATTGATGACCTTCATTTATTTATTTATTTTATTTTTTTGAAGTCAGTGTGTGTGACAGTTATGTATCATAACAGAATATTTAAAACACACACAAGTTGGTAAAAGAGTGTATTAGACAGTAAGTTTATAAAACATTAAAGAACATATAAGTAATAAGCAATAACAAAACATTAAGAGAATATAGAATTAAAATTAATTAATTAAGAATCAAAGTGAATGAATATAGAAGTACAATACACGAGATTATATACTAGTTAGATTATTAGTCTAAAGAGGAAGTTTGAGCGAATCTACCGAGTGTTGGAGAAGGGTTTTAACCTTATTGGTTAATAGAAATGTATGTACATGAAATATGACTAATGGTCTTAAGAGAATATAACATAAAGTGGGTGTTCACAAATAATTTAGTGGAAATTAAGATATATACAAGATTGCAGAAATAGTATAAACAAGAAAGTGAGTTCATAAGACTTGTGTAAACAAAGTAATTGTTTATGTAGGAAAATGATGTCATCAGGTAAGTCTTGACTCGTTTGAATGAGGTGAGTATTTATGAATGGAATACGAAGAGAAAATAGACTGAGAGTAATAATGATGATGATAATAAACATACGAATTTCAGAAAGTATTACGTACGATACAAAAATATTGTTACAGAAATACTTGAATCTGCCAACAGCTCTCAAAATTTTCCAATTTGCTGAATGATTTTCTTGACTGGGGGATAACTCACCTTCTTCATCACCCCACTGGCGAGACATCCCTAAATCATTCATTATCTTTGGCTTTCACAAAATCCTATCTTTTGAAATTCTTTTAATTATTTCAGTTTTTGAATAAATAGGTTGTACTAATTTGAACGTTTACAATAGCAACCTACGGCCATATATTTGAGATCTGGTCTTTTTCCTTGGTCCTTATGTCACGGTAATTTATGTACATATACATTTCATCATACTTTATAATTTATAGTGATGGAATTATTGAAAAAGAAACATATTGATAATTTTACTATAGACAATTTTTGAAATGTATCAATAACTATCCATACTTGGTAGCTATGCAGTTTTCCACAGAATTTTTCTTTGTTTTATTGGAATTTTTCAATTTTGCTATGAAACATCTCAAATTCCACAAAAATTTTTTCATTTTTCATGAAATGTTTCATTTTGTTCAGTATATTTTTCATACAAAAATTATCAATAATTTAAGATTATCTATCAATATTTTCTTTATGAAAAATTATCGATAAATTATCCCATTACTAGTAATTTCCATTAATCTATAATATTATATTTCAAGAACCATGTTTCTCATCCAAATCATATTTTCATGTATTTTGTCTTGTCATCACTTTTCCACACTAAATTTATTGTTAATTATGAATATTCCTATTTCCCAGAAATAACTACAGCTGCACATGTTTCTGTTGTTATTCCCTAATGTATCATATTTTATACAAAAATATATTCCTGCTTATTTCACACTCAGGACTGATTTTACCACCTGGTTTACACAAGTTCGGGATGGCTTAATTTTTGGTTAAAAAAATATAAAAAATAACAGTTAATAGTTACTTGGGGTGGGTTGAAAAATAAGGTGAACAAAATATTATAGCAGGGGGGTTATCAAAGTACTTAACACTGGCTCTGTGCATACTTTAATTATTAAATTTGCAGACTGCATGTTCAATGAATATTCTATTCTCTGATTATAAGTTTCCTTTACAACAGTTCAACACTTATTACCAATAAATTTTTCCACATAATTATAATAAGCCTAATTTTATTGCATTTTAGCACCACTTTACGAACCTTTGTGTACATTCAAATTCATAATTGTAAGTAATAACAATTATTATGCTAAACTCATTTATGTTTTTTTTAAAGTGTTGAACCATGTACGTTATTTGTTATGATCACATCATAATTATCAATCACATCATAATCATCGTCACTCACTAAATCCTTAGCAAATGGTGCCTTTCACTTCAAAAAATATCTATTACGCTTTACAGATTAGAGTAAGGTTGCCAAAATTGCACTATTTCCTAAATTGTACTACAACTGATATTTAAAAAGCGGGAGAGTCTATTTCTTATCCATGTGATGAATAATGAAACTAAGAACAAATAACCACAAGGAAACCAAAAATTTTTTAAATATACTCATTTTCCCACTTTTTACGAGCTTAAGAAAAAAAAAGCGTAATCAAGTGCAAATAATTTGATTATGTTGTTTTAGAAGGCTGAGGCTTGAAAAAAATATTTCATCTCTCAAAATTGTTATGTTATTTGAATTTAAAACTTTTTTAATGTGTAAACATCTTAGTGCTCGTTATCTACAGTAGGGGCTAAATGAGAATTACTATCGTCAGATTTGTGTAACTGTAACTTTTACAATTGTAACTCTCATTTTTGTGTATTATATGATGCGTAGGTGTGTGGTTGTGTGCATGCTTAACACGTTGCACACGTACTCAACCACACTATTTTATGTTTACACATCAATCCTTTATATGAGTGTGCCCCAGTGGAACTCGCACCTTTTTTTTTCATAATATTTTCAGAAAATTCTAATTAAAGTTATAGCTAAAAGATGAAAAATTTATGTTTTGTTGGAAGTGAACACTGTTTCCTAAATCATACCACTTTTTTGTTGCTATGTATTTCAAAACATTGTGACTGTAGTCTATTACAATTTATTCATTAAAAATATCACCAAAAAAAAGTTAAAAATAATAGTAAAATCAACACCAAAAACAATAAAACAAGTTGTAAAAATGAAAAAAATATCACAGGTATGATTTAGAAAACTAGTTGCCTAAATTGTACCATTTAGAGTTTGTTGATAAAATCAGCTGTAATTTTGACAATATTTGAGGGAGGGTAGTATGAATGAAAACGTAAGAGAAGTAAGAATATAAAAATCAGAAAATATATTGTTGTGAATTCTAAAAATATTACTTTTGTTATTATGAGCAGCTAAACTGAAAAGTGGTACGATTTTGGCTACCTTACCCTAACCACAAAATTTGTTCTCTGTTGAGCACAGATGTAGGATTCAAACACAATTTGTGTCATTCCAATTGCATGTATGATAATTGAAATGCATAAGACTGTTTGTGCGCATTCGTACTATTACTTACAAATACCTTACACGATGCAGTCAATCTACACAAGTAAAAAACTTGACTAAATTAAATTACCAGTTGGTTTAGAATTCAATTGTCTCCATCCTCATTGAACCGACGTTTTTTCTTAACCTTATAAAGAGGGGGAAAATGAGTATACTGAGAAAATTTTGGGTTCCCTTATGATTATTTGTACTTAGTTTCATTATTCATCACATGGATCAGTAATAGACTTACCCATTTTTTAAATATAAGTAGTGGTACAATGTAAGAAATGGTACGTTTTTTTGGTAACCTTACCCAACGTAGTTTATCTAGTCATAAAAAAACCACTCAACCCGATAGATACCACGAACTTGAGTCATTTCCACCGAGGTATGGAAACTAAAAGTGAATTTTAATATCACATAGCTTATGTTGAAGATCACGGACACTAAGTAAGTATAATAAAAAAACTAAAACTTTACTGTCAAATAAAATTCAAATAGCTAAAAACGTTGGATGATTTTAACAGAAAAATTAGATATTATAGAAAACCACAGTGACAGATGACGTAATCATGCAAAAAAAAAAAAAATAATAATAATTTGTTTAGCAATATAATTAAGAAATTAGAGCAGTGCAGTGTGCAGTTCACACATATTTTTTCGGTTAGCTGCATTGATGAATAATTCATTTTTATTTAAGTTGTCTTTTTATTTCTTTTAATTATAAAATTGTTCATTTCCTTCGAAAAATATTTCATTTCTTTCGTTAAGACTTTTTTTTTCTTTATGTTTCTTATCAATCCGTAACCTCCTACTTGATAAATTTTCTGGCTAAAATACAGCCAGCCTTAGTTTCTTTTATGTTTTTTTCAACATGAACTACTCACTCATTTGACTTCGTATAAACAACACCCTTTACAAGTGAATACATTTTTCAGTTTTTTTTTCTTTCTTCATTTCTACGTTTTCTCCGAGCAAAACTGACCAGTGCCAGGACTTTCGTATGGCCTTCGGGTTAAATCGCGTTGAAAATTTATTATCTTTACAAATGGGTATATTGTCACACGTTTTGTTTTATTTCTATTCGAGCAGTGAATTTGTTTTTCCACTGATAATTATTATGTGGTGACAACGACATACGAATTCGATACCTAATTATATCATTTTCTTCTCTTCAGTTAGTTATAATGTGAAATTTAAATGCAACGATGCAGCAGCATTTTGAAACATTCTTGTGCATGCCTAATTTCTGAAAACACTTTCTAGAATGTGATGCAGTGTATTTCGCAGGGCTGTTATAAGTAGTCACATATTTTTGAGACAGCTCTGGTCCATTATCGGTGGCGTTAGCAGCAATGATTCGACAATGCAATATTATTGACTTTGTGATAATATATATTACTCTTGATAGATTGTGGCCCACCGATCAAATCTGTACTTTCAAACACAACATTACTTATCATTCATACAACGAATATCGTCAATGTCATTACGAATTATAAAATTTTGAGTCAATTAAGCCTCTTTCAGCGTATATTTTTGCATATTTGGATTCGATCTTACATAATACTTTGCATTTTTAACTTTTTTAGCCTATATTTGGGAAAATTTAGCCAATTTTTTGGTTTCTAAGGAACATATATTTGATTTTTGTGCGTAGAAAATAGTAATTATTAGTGACACAAGTGCGCAAAGTAGATGATTTTGTTACGAGTGCAATTCACACAAGTAGCAATTATTTGCTTCGTACGAATTTCACAAACTAAGCTATTTACCTATTTTTATAACAGCTACCAAAAAACGTAGTATCAATACAAAAACAAAAAAAATAGATAAAATCAAAAATTGAGACGGTCAAATTTTTTAACATACTTACCTACCCGAAAAGGTAGTATGAATATCAGAAATAAAAGGAACAACTGAACGAAATAAAAAATCGAAACGTGAGGAAAAATCATAGAGCATTGCGAAAAAGTGAAACGCTCAGCTGAACATTATTCGTAAAATCTTATTTTTTTGTGTCGTGTTAAAATCCACTGTTTTTCTTTCAGTCAAGGTATACAAGAAAATTTACTTTATAAGAATTTGTTGAAAAAATGTATTTTTGGTTAGTTGAATAACAAAACTTTATGTAATAAATAGGTAACTCTACCTACCTACCTATTGCAGTAAAAGTTTAGTTTTATTTTTTGTTTAATATACTTCTTGTCAGTTGCTTTTCAAAGTGTATGGATATTTCTTTCCTACGAAAGACCAAAAAAATTGGTGTATTTTAATACCTATTCATAAGTTTAAATTCTGATCCGGTTCTTTTTAAAGTTACTTCTCAATTCTACTCAATGATTTTCGTATTAGTATCAGTTCTGATGATGAACAGAAAAAATTCAGACAACTTGGAGCTTCAGTTAAGTTCGAAAATCTTCATCAATACTTTTAGTTCTGGACTTGTTATGATTGAAAGTTCGTTCCCAGATCTAATTTACAGTTTTAGTGTCAGTTCTGATATGTGAGAATTCAAAACATCAAAGTTCTAGTATCGTAGGTACTCTATCGAATCAATTAGTCACTTGACAAATCTTCAAATAATTTTTACTACCAATAGGTTCTCAGAAATTTTGGTTCAAAAACTCTATTACGAGGACTACAATTAGATTCAAAATGTTTCACTAATAGTTTCAGTTCTAGACTTGTTCAATTAAAAATGAGTTCGCACTTCTTCTTTAGGATTGACTGTCAGTTTTGAGAAATAAAAACTCAAAAAACTGAGCTGTATTAAAGTTCGAAAGCTTTCACGAAAAGTTTTAGTTATCTGTGGATCTGTTTTGTGAAAAACGTGTTCTCAGTTTTACTTTAGGGTTATACCGTCAGTTCGGGGAAGTAAAAACAAAAAAAAACGAAGAACTCTAATCAGGTTGGAAAATTTTCACTGAATATTTTGGCGCTGAACCTATTCTTTTGAAAGTTAGTTCTCAGTTCTCCTTTAGGGGTGTGTTAAACTCAAAAAACCCGGAGCTTAAATCAAGTTGAAAAGTTTTCACTAAAACGTAGTAGTTTTTGACCAGTTCTGTTGATTGACAGCTCCTCACCGTTGTCCGAATGACGGGTAATGCAGTTTGTATTCACAAAAGTATTTAAACTCTGATGAGGGAATAATATAGATTGATAGTTGAGAACATGAAAATTCTCTCCCCGTACATTAAACCATACATTTATGATGACACACCCTATGCACATTGAGAATGTGGTACGTTTTTGTTGAGGGGAGAAGAAAATCAACATGAATGAGTGATCAACTCGTCTTCATGTACTATTTTTATCTATTTGGTTTGGTTCATAAGGAAAATAAGTTTACGTTAAAAACGCGGTTTTAAAAGATAAGCTTTTATTTAATTTTTTTGGGATTTAGCCTCATGGGAAATAAATATTATTTCGTTGCGGAAGATTGGCTGCAGTATTGGTATATTTTAAAATCGCAGTAGTGAGTAGAATAAAAGCTTATAATGATGTCAGTTTAATCAGATGAATAGCTGAGATTCAGCTCATATAATGACCTACATCATATTATAAATCAGTTAAACACCATTGTCTGCTCTCAAACTTGGCCTCTTAAGGTACGAGTGTGTGGTTCGGACAATATGAGTCCTTTGAATAAACAACACCAAAAAGTCACACCTAGAATAGATATACTATATGTGGTAAATAATAGAATATGTAGAGTGTGGTATGTCGTCTGGTGTAACCTCTATAATGGATAAAGTTTTCTCTTTGTATTCAGATTGTTTGAGTGTGAGAGAAGTAAGGGTACCTCTTTTAAGACAATTCGGCACCTTGGTGCCCTGTTGGCACTTAGTTTAGCGATAAGTACTTGATATTAGCTCAATCAAATAACGTTGATTTTTTATCAGACTGTAACTGATCAGTGTCATTTGATCGTCTATTCACACCTTAGTTGTCGATTATGATTCATTTATACCATAGCTGAATGATAAATCACATTTTAACATGGAGCATTACTGTCTATAGATGCGTATCTTTCAGTAAATTATAGGTAGTGCCTACTTGAAAAAAGGAAATAATTTGAACGGGTTTTGTGATAATTTTAAAGGAGGATTTTATTCAAACTGCACTAAAGGTAATTTGAAATATTGGTGAAACGATGGGAATTACGGTAATTTTATTTTAGTGCACTTGACTGACTGGATTAATAGTTATTTGTGATACAAGTGAAAAAAGGTCAAATATTTGTTTATTTCAAAGTAAAATAATAATGAATAATTTTACTATTTTTAAAACAAAAATATTTTCAACTCTCACCCCTTAACTACAAAAAAATTACTTTAAAAAATTTTCAGAACCAAATAATTTATTCAATAATTTTACTTTAGAAAAAAGCAAAAAACTAAGAAAGTAGTTGAGCCATGCTAGAAAATGATCAAGCCGTGCCAGAAAGTAAACTCGAAAGGGCGTATGCGCCTAACAATATTTTTGCAGCACCTGTTTATAAACTCCGTTTTTGTATGTACCTTGACAATGTATAAAACAGGCAATTTTATAACAATTTAGGAGTGATATATAAAGTACTTACTTTATACACGATCTTTACTTCACACATCGCCTTGGGCGCATGCGTCATTTTATACACTGGTCTTACTACTGCACATGGCCTACATCGTCATTTTCCTTTATTTTTATTTTTATTTTTTTTCCCGCAAAAGTTTCTCTGTTATGAGGATTTGAAATCTCTGTCTTCTACGTTGGTAGGGTCTCATTGGTAGTTGGGAGATAGTTTGTGCTTGTATGTTCCTCATTTGCAAAAATATTTATTTTTCTAAATTTTTTTCCGTTTTTTAGAGGGAGAGGATGTTGCAAAAAATAGTGCGTGACACACGTGTATATAGTACCTAAGTGATTAATATTCGTGTGACTTGTATCACTCTCTTTCGGCTTGTTCTGCAAAAATCACACTCGGATCAAAATCACCTACTTTATACACTTGTATCACAAATAACTATTTTTCGCGTCATATTGAAATTCCCTATTTTTTGTTCAGTTAAAAGGGACATTAAAAAACGTAATTTTCGGTGGGGTGTGGAAAAAATTAAATTTAGACTTCATCTTGATAGGTATTGTTTCATTTAAATCAGCATTTATTTATTTTACAATATCAAATCAAGTAGGTACCCAGGTGAATACCTATGAACACATAACTGAACCACGAAATATAATATTTAATGATCAAATATTGTGACCTTAAGCAATTTATCGTATGTATAATGATAGAAGGCAAAATACGAGAAGAGAGCAATACACAGGAACACATGGACAGTACCACTAACACAGTGGTTAGTATTTGAAGGTAAAGTATATCGTATCTCGTTAATTAGTTTAACATCAAAATGTTAGGTTTTGTTTCTTGAACAGTACTAAACCTGAAAAAATCATGCCAAATGATAATATACCTGCCTATTATTGTTCATATCAATAATCACAAATAAATAATTCGTAAATTTTGGCTCACATCACAATCAGTTCCTTCAAAAAGCAACAATATACTTAATTTCCTATTTTATGACTTAACAGTTCGTACTTCGTACCATTACTAAGTTGATGAAATATTTGGCATTACGTTTTTATGTACCGAGTCACCTTGTGTGTACGATTAACAATTGTGAGAGAAAAAAACACGTTAGTGTATGGAAAGAGAGTGTGCAAGAGGTACAAATAGAGAAAAAAAAAATATATATATATAGGTATACAGTATTTACCAACGTCTTTGGAGCCTATCAAAATACACAGTCGAGTAATTTGTTTCTCACAGCGAAAGTACATGCGATTTGGCAGCGAGGGTGTTACTATGAACAAAAATACAACGGTACTGACTACAAAGAAAGTTGTAAAATAAAATACGCATATTTATAAATGACAATCGACTAGCCTCTAAATAATTTATCTACTCGATTTGAAACGTCGACCAAAGCATTGCGTGGAACACGAATAAACTATTCTTTATCGATGTGTAGTCATTTTTTCTTCTCCTTGTGTCCTTCATTGGTTACAGATAATTAATCGAATATACATTTACTCTTTTTTTTTTTTTTTTTTTTTTTTGTAGCTATAACAAACAAGATGTAATGTGCAGCTTTTTGCCTCGCAGTTGTTGACCATAATAAATCTAGCTGCGTTGGTATAAGGTTGAAAAACAATATTTTTGGAACCTGTGTATGTCCTGTAAGTGCAGAAAAATTTTGCAAAAGAAACCGGTTCACCATACAAAATTGGGAGAAAATGTTATGAAATTTATTCGGTCTCTACTGGATAAGTTCGCGATAATATTTTCCTGCATAATATGTAGTCTTTATCGAGCAAATCCATACATTTCCAGACCTCTCATTCAATATACAATCGAACTATGAAAATTTAATAAATTTAACAAAAATTCTTTTGAAACTGACGTTGGGTTAAATTCAAATTTCAACGATTTTGAAAATCAGAATGAAGACTCGTTTGTTAAAAGTGAAAATCACATATTTTTGATATGGATTTTAAGCCACCTAGATTCGTTTCATTTATAACTTGGTTACATTTTAAAATCAACAAGAAAAACTGCGAACACAATATTGGGAGAAATTGTCTCAAACCTAACGCATGTTTTACTGAGAACGAGTAAGTATCTATCTTGATAAGTAGGCTGTTTCTTTGTAGTAGCCTATCTAGTAATAGCTACATTCAACGAACAATAGCCCGCAAAAAATTTAAAAAGTTGTTTCTAATAATCGATGCTTTTAGTTGGTAAAACAATTATTTTCACCTTCAGGTCAGCTCGTTTTTTTTTATCACTCTACTAATACCCGATTTTTATCCTGATCTTTTTAGGCATTTCGATTTAATTATTTGTAACCTGACCCAATGAACTCAAACTATTTTTTTAAATATCGCCAAACAAAAATTACTTGTACCTGACAATTAAGAATTTTCTGTCAGCACGATGTAACCTTTTGTCACATTCTAATTTTATTTTTATTGGATAGTTATAATATGGTGGATAATGTATTCTTTTTTGTGGCAGATTTGAAATAATTTACGTTCGAATTTTTATTTTTCGTTTTCAACGATTTTATCACTAACAATGTCATTACCTAACTCCTGCAACATTAGATTTTTGTGAATTCGAGAAGCATGTGTTGCGGGTAGTATACTGAGACTTATTTGCGGCGTAGTCGTGCTTTTTAAAAACATTTTTCAAAAACGTTTACGACTCAATACGATGTGCAGTTAATGCGTTGTTGTTTTTTTTTGTTTTTTTGTTGTTTTTTTTTTTTTGTAATGATTTGTTTTGTTTATTATTATTGCATACTTTTCTCATTTTTTAAACATTTTGTTGGTAAGTTTTCTGGTTGCGTCCGATATAATATTGAGGATTACGTTCGTCATGCATCGTTGTTTTCCACGTCTTATCAGTTTTAATGGATGATCAGAGAGGATAGGTCAAAATGCTTATAAAATGAAAGAAGACTTGAGCCGAATAAATTTTCCTAGTCTTTAAAATATGATATTATTTTCTGAAATTTGACGCACAAAAAAAAAAAAAACGATTTCAGTAAAAATAATATTTGATTTCATTCACGTATCCTAAGTTCATTAATATGTAATTTTCGTTTAAACTAATGACCTCGTTCTGTGAAAAAATATGCAAATGAGAAAATCATGCTTATCTTTAAAATTCATTGGGATTTTCATTCATTAAAAAAAAAAAAATTATTTACTTTTTCGAGTATTTAGAGGGGTTGCAAAAATAATTTCTAATGATAAATTAAAAATATACGCTAAATAGGTGAGGTGAGTCATACTGGACAACTTTTTCCTATCTTTAAAAACTAATGAAAAACAGAGGGTGTACATAATAAATGAACCACCTTATGTATATAATAAATATATTTATATTCTATTTTCAATTCAATCACTCATAAGTGTTCTGCATGTGTTTGTGCACTAATCTAATCTTGCCAATGATTATGCTTAGTCCAGCTAGTCCAGCTATAAATGTTGCCATACTCTTTCTTCAGAACTTCTTTTAATGGCGAAGAATAGCCAAACATTGTAAGTTCATCGCTACAATGTGTCACTGTAAATTGTTCAATGTACTTGACGCTATTCGCGTAAATTAAAAAAATTTTTTCAATATGGAACCATAAAAATAAACAAATAAAATGGACATTTGTTCGTTCGACGGAATTTGTATTCAGAACTCTCTATCCTCCCCCTGTATGGTTATATGCAGATATTTTCAAAATAGGTATCTAAATAATGTTTAATGCAACCTATACAAGCTCTACGTCTGGCTCTCCAACAAGTGTATCAAATAATGTTATTTTTGCTGACCTACTCTGCAAATTCAAATAGTTTCAGCATTTGTCCAAGAAAACGAAAAATCTTTATGCATTTCTCCGAATCGGAGTATAATTTTTCCCACGATCGTAAACTATATAAAATTTCGACGCACCTGAAAACACGAGCATTATAGTTAATCTTTTCACCAAATAATCCACCCCCAACCCCTTCCCACTCACGTCGCACGTATATTCACTATAAGGACTCGTTCTTTTGGTTGATTGCAACGAACACCGATGTGACTTCCAAAAATTAGATGTATTTTTTTTTTTTCGCCTCGTTTTGTCTCATTTTGTTTCATTCGGTCAGCTCTTTTTCTCTTTTTCACTCTATAAAGAAGTAAAAATGACTAACGAATTACAAAATTAAGTTTATATACTGTGAGACAGAAGCGGTTGGAATTTGCCCTCGAGTCAAGCGCATAATCGAAGAATAGTTTTTTTTTTTCATCTTTTAGTAGGAGGCAGCAGCCGGTGCAACAGATAGTAGTAGTAAGATATACATTATTTTCGAGTTAAACCGAGTTTACGATAGCCAATTTTTTTTTACTTAGTTGTTTTTTTCTCTTTGTCACTCTCTCTCTCTCTCATTCTGTCTCTCTTTCTCTATCTCTATCTCTATCTCACTCTTATGAACCTTAACTTCCAGAGTGCGGCTGCTTCCGACGTCAGTGATTCTTAGATAACGTATTTGTTCGAGTAAGGTATAATATGTCCGATGGCAAGAAAAGAGAGAGAGATGGAGACAGGAGAAACGATTTGGTTAACCGTTGGTTAATCGTTTTGTGAACCTATACGATGGACGATCTCCTCCTGCCACATAGAATGTGGTCATAAATACGGCGGTATTCTCTTTTTAGAATTATATGAATGTACAATTTTTTTTTCTTTCTTTTTTGCCCCTTTATTTTTTTCGATTAGAATTTCTTACGGGGACTCGACTTCAATAAATAAATAAATAAAAAAATATATATATATATGTGAATATAAAGAGAGAGAGAAAGAAAAAGAAAAAAAAGAAGGTAGATAGTACGCAATATAATGTCAAACAGGTGAGAGATAACAGAAATTAATTTCTAAAATGTGATTAATAATGTCGTATTATAATGCAAAATAAAATCGTATTCAGCGCGACAATCGGAAAATTTTCTATAATAATTCGATGTAGATGTGAGAGAATATTAACATTATAATTTACTTCGAATGACTATATCGCTGTTCATTTGGTTCTACTGCGTGGTGTACAACAGTGGTTAGGTAGCAAAATATAGTAAGCTAACAACTTTGAGAGAGCGAAAAAAAAAAAAAAGATGAAAAAATAGTATTGTTTGCTACCAGATGGTAAAATGCATGCATGTGAGTGTGTGTGTGTGTGTGTGTTTGTGTGTATTTGTGTATGTTACTTGAATATTGTGTGCAGTGTCTGTCCGACAAAGCATTAATTTTGTTTATGGTAACGATTGTGTTCGTTGAACGGCTTAACTTTGACAATTATTACCGAGAAAACGTATTATTTTTCATAAATATCACTACTTGTTGGATGCCATATTATTTTTCTTCCTAATATGCGGAGTAAGGTTGCTACTCTCAAAACATTCGCTTGTACTGTAAGAAAGCAACAATTAATAAATGCTCAAAATATTTATTTGGTTCACCAGAAATCGGAGAACGAAGCCTTATTTGGTGTCAAACATTGTCTGCAGAGTCGACAACGATAAGAACGTTTCAAGGTTCTTCTGCTTTACTGCTGTCACTACTCCAGCTATTTGACTAAATGGTGTTCGTATAACAATTGTGACCATTGTTGAATGAGTTGCGCAGTTTAATAATGGAGGTCTTCGTATACAATAATTCTGTATAGCACCAAAATGCCCAACAATTATTGTTTAAACTCGGGCGTTGCAATCAAAACTTCCAGTCTGTGTCTTATACAATACGGTAACATGTATTATAGCCTTCTACTACCACCGTAGATGCGTTTAAATAGAAAACGCTTGAATCAAAGGCATTGTCGTAAGTATTCTCTGGAATATCTCATAATTCTGAGATATATTCACTATCGAACCCACTTCAGTTGACAATAAACAAATCACAACATCGATAAACAAAAATAAATTCCTCAACATGAATAATTTTATGAAAGTTAATTAAAACCTAATTTTAACCTTTCCCTGACAATCTATGAATATTGATGTAACGATATATTACTACTCATTAACATTCATATTCATATATCGTTACATTAATAAATGTCATCCACCCTGTATATCACATGATCAATCTGGTAAACAGTTCTCCTTGTATCATGCTCTATTTCTCTTTCGAACACACACATATTTCATCCACGTACCATATTCCCTTACAACCTTGAAAAGTGTGCTGAATTCGCTAACATATCATTTTACCATTTTAATACGTCTTCTAGAAATGTCTAGAACTGTCTAGAAGAACTACTTAGTACAAGCCACATAATTAAGAGAAGCATAATCAATCATATCATTGGTCAATTCTGACATCATCCTACTATGCTCATCTCACACCACTACCATGTCATCCTATACACTCATTCCCCCGCAAATTCGATGTTAATCAAATATATTCATTTGAAGTGAAGGATCATTTCTATAGTAACCATTGAAATGTGAACTTTGTAAGTTACCTAGTCTATTGTAACCACAAAATGTTAAGGGGTTCAATAGTCGAGCCCACAACTGTTGTAATAATTGTTATAATAATTTGTAATGTACAAATGTTTGTTACTTTGAAGTCATTAAGGCCCGTATTCACAAACGTCACTATAACCTCCCTTCACTTAAACTTCACTTAAAAATGACTTTTAGTACAACTTTGTATTTAAAAAAGTGGTAACATTTTATTTTTACATTGGAACTCTCATGAGAGATACAATGTTCCCATTGTACAAATAACTTTTTTTAAGTGAAATTTAAGTGAAGGGAGGTTAAAGTGACATTTGTGAGTATGGCCCTTAAGCTTCACTTGAAAATTACTTTTGGCACAATTTTGTAGTCGAGAGTATGGTAACATTTTATTTTTACATTGGAACTTTCATAAGAGATATAAAGTTCCCATATTTTTAAGTACAAAATTGTGCAAAAAAATTTTTTTAAGTGAAATTTAAGTGAAAGGAGGTTAAAGTGATGTTTGTAAACATGGGCCTAAATGTTGATTGGAACTTTGTCAAAGTGTTTGTAGTTTATCAGTCATTTTTAGTTTAAGGTTACTGTTACAAATGGTAAACTAATATCTCACTATTCACTAGTTAGGCTACAAGAAAATAATGTATATCTAGTTAATTGCTTTTGTTCACAACAAGAAATTTTGAGATATTAAATGTAACGCTAAAAGGAAAAAGGATTTGGTTTTTTATCATATACAAAAACTACCCTGTACTATAAACAGGTTCTTTCAGGTTTGTTGCTGCTAAAAATAGTGAATGTTATCGCACATCCATGGTAGTCTGTATTTTGTGTAACGTGCACAGTCAGGTTCACATCCCACAGAACTTCCCCCACTCTTGGAACTGAGAGTTTATACATGCACAATGGACCTTGGGATGAAGCTGTGCAATTTGTTGGTGGGGTTATCCCAAACATTTCAAAAACAGACTCACTGCATCAATTCCAACCAGTCTGAAGGGAAGAAGAGATTGGATTATGTAATGTGTGCTGTTCATGAATTTCATTAGTAAGTCACCACTCTGCAAGCCTGCCAGCTGGAGATTTGAACAACTGGCCTATAGGTTTGCTGCAACTAAAAGTGATGAACATTAGTAAGTAGAAGCACTACAACTGAGGGTAGTGTGCTTGATCTTTCAAACACTATCTTGTTATTAACGAGAAAAATGCCGCCCAGTTATAACTAATAAGTACCTAGAAGACATTTCCAATAAATTGAGTAATCTAATGAAAATTGTTCAATAAATTAATATAATTTTGTGAAATCCAGTAGAATGTAATTCAAATGTGTGCATAACCATTGATAGATACAGTACAACAGGAAGTACCTAACTTACCTGTTCAAATAAGTGTGAATTAAAGAATAAATAAAATGCTGTTGTGAGTTTCAAAAATAATGCTCTTCTAATAAAATGTATAGTTAACCAAAACTTCGGAAAAAATTATACCATACTTACCTGCCTACTATAGACTAACAGACAGAGTAGAGTCAACATTATCAAGTATGTGAGCACCAACCACAAGGATTTGACTGTATTAATTTACCCAACTAAAATCAAAATATTGCCGCATCAAAAACATAATATAGAAGAGGCTGCAGTAACGTTAAATTTGTTTCAAGAGTGTTGGAAATAGCAGATACAGTATCCTTTAAACTAACTGTAAAACAATTTGTGGTGCTGTGTTACCCATCTTAGTGGGGAGATTGTACCTGTACAAGAATACTGGGAAATATAGAGATACTGAGGAGCTACAAAAACAGAGGAACACAGATGTTCACACCAGAGTGTGATTAACTCGACAGTAAAAATAAATATTTTGATTTTAATGCCAGAGGTTTAATTGTTGATGTAATACTTTCACTGAGTGGAGGTAGTATATAGGTGAGTACTTGTACAAAATATACAAATTTGGTTTAGACAACTGGCTCAATATTATGTGAAAGTAGTATTCATAGTTCATCTTCATATAATACACCACAAAGAATCCTCCAATTGGTCAACACACAGCTGCCTCGTAGCTACTGCCACCCCTTTAGTTGTAACACCGATTGATTGAGAAGTGGACATTATATTTTTTGTAACCTGTGAGTGAAATCCCTCACTTTAGAGGCATGTACAGCATGCGGAATGCAACCAATTTCAACTCAGTTTATCATACTTTTCCATCCACCGTTTTAATTCCTTCATTCATTTTCTCACACCTGTTTCACCTTCCACCTTCATTCTTTTCACTCAGGACATTGCCTACTTTTTACACTATTTAGTTTGACAATAGTTTTACAATTATCAAAATGACTTTTTTTTTGTACATTCGTTGCAAAAACTATTGTGTGAAATTTATTTGTCACTCATAAAAATCAACTTGGTGAAATTACAGCACTTGCCTTAGGCTTATGTTGCAACTTTGTAACTTGTCAACAATCACTTATTTTGTGAACTAGATGAGTACAAAAATAAATTATTATCTATTAGATTGAATAGGTAAACTTCATTTAAGACAGAATTTCAGATCATAATTAAATAATTATAGATAGATGAATTTGGTTATTTGTGGGCATCAGTATGTGAAACAGCCCATTTTTCTTGTGATATTTTACCATTTTCATAATATGTGTATTTGTGTGAACAGTGGTGAAGAAATAAACAAAAAAAAAACAACAAAAAAACAAAAAACAGTTTCAGTCGATTTTAAATAAGAACAATATGATTACTTCATAGCTGATCACACTATGCTGCCTACATTTGCTTTAATGATAATTCGAATGAATGTTCATTTTTTTGTCACCAGTGTTTCATCTGGTGAATTTAGTGATTCTCTCTTCTCCATGACTACCTCATTCTCGACACATATGCATAATGTATAGACACCTATGAGTCCATATGCATGTATGAGGTCGACTATAAAAGCCAACAAAATTAGCTACAAAATCACCAGTGTTTGCCAAGGTTTTGGTTCCTTCATACATTTATGTACAAGGTGGCAGAACACCCAAAAAGCTGTTGGCCACCTTCTTGTTGAGAATCTCTTTCCCAAAAAGGTATTCCACAAACTTCTGTAGTTTATGAGTTGGGGAGATTGATCTGGCATTTCTGTACTGTGTCAGTCAAATGTCACTGCAGAAACCATCTGAAGACTTGCTGCAGAGCAGACCACACAATAATTTTTTTATTCGAGTACCATTGTAGTTAGTTAGCTGAATATTATTTTTACAGATATACTGTGACTTTCTTGACCACAGTTTTTGAGATGGGAAACTATTTAGTGTTGTGATTTGAACCTGCATCTACCGTGTGTACAGCTAAGTCCTGTACAAGTGAGTTGCATAGATCCCTAAATCCTTCCGTTGATAACATCAGAGAAGACATGCTTATCAGTCATGTCTTACATATCATACAAAATCCGAAGTTGGACATAGCAAATGTTATAGGAACCATAAAAAAATGTACGAATGAAAGATTATAATAACATATCCACAGCTAGTGCGCTTTTGAATGCACAAAAAATTGAAGCCATTGGTTCATTTACTCGATAGTATGCATTATACACTGCCCCTCTACCTCGATACGAGCTTGTGTTAATTCAGGAATTGCCTTTGATATGAAAACTAATTTGTAGAGTACAAAGAGAGACTGTTTCAAACATATTTTGATACTTGAAAATCAGCATAATGTGCGTACGCAGACAGTTGGTCTCGAAAGTAGGTTAATATTTGTTTATTTCATAGCACGTGCATGAGAAAAAAAATTTCATGTCACAACATTTTTGTTTTTTGTTTTGCCATTTCCTCGAGTATGTAAACGCCATGACACGATTTAAAAAATGAACGTTTTTCTTCTTCTATTAATATTCCAATGCGAAGTTATGACTGAAGAAGAAAAAGAAACGAGACAGAGGGCCATGAAATGTATTCTCTCCCACGCTAATCGTAAGTAATTTTCTAAACGTCGTTTCGTCGTTTTAACTTTCATTGGAGATGTGCATTAAAACAGGAGAAAAAAAAAAGTAAGTTTAAACTTTATTCAATATAGCAGGTATTTACATGCGTAGTACCATGTTCAAACACGCTCATACCACTTGAGTCGAGGGTGTAAATTATGTCGTCCTGACTCTTCACTGACTCCCACGAAATAAACAAGCCAGAAGGAGATGGCGAAGAAAGACGTTGGATGCGCGATGATCCGTAAAATAAAAAATTACTTTGGCATTGAAGAGAATTTAGATGGTATACGACTGCATTGTAGTGAGAACATTGTGGGTGTTTTTAGCATTTTGAAGGGAAAAAAAAAATTTCAACGAAATAACATTAATGTGACTGAAAAAAATACGAATACAGGAAGTAAAACGTGTATCTGGACGACGAAGAGAGCCGACCAATTAAAAACCGAATAGAGAAATTTGGTGTAAAAAAGTATTTACTCAAAATTTGGTAATTTTTTAAAAATAATCATACATTTTGTAACATATGTACAAATTGCTGTATTTTCGGGGCATCTAAATCTTGCTAAAATTAGCCAATTCCACAAACTCATATTTGCATGTATGTATGTATTTATATATGCACGTGTGTATGTATGTGCTGAGGCATCCGAAATCAAATGGCTCATAATGATTAACCTTCATGTTTGTTGGTATTTAATATTAATGGCGTCACAACATCTTACAAATAAGACATCATGCAGCTGAAACACTGATATCAAATTATCTTGAGGTTCTTATGTTTTTACTTGAAATTTCCTATGGCTGAATTCTTCTTGACTATATTTAAGTCCCTCAAACACAGCAAAATGTAGAAAAGCTATTACAGACAACAAGTAAGAGAAACCATTAGAGAATTTATTTGTCTCCACCTATTTGTTTGTCCTCATGAGAAATGGAAGTTTTGGCTGTGAAAGACTACTATGAGAAACTTTAGGTTTTGGAGTTTTTGTTTAAAAAGATTTAGAGGGTGAGGTGAAAAAAATATGAACTAACACAGATGAAGATGGATCAGAACCAAGATGTCACTGTGTGCAAAAGAAGGGTTTACATGGCCTTTGTTGACAGAGCGATGCAGTCATTTTAAACAAAGCTTGTCTAAAAGTTTATTGGCAATACATCAAACTTCCCTTTTAATTAGGACAAGAACTCTATTCGATTATATTGTTGACTGTTTTCATCATCCGTAGGTGTTCTAAAAGATTGCCTTAAAATAAGATATAAATGATTGCATAGGGAAACTTTATTTGTCATTACTAGAACCTTCATGATATAAAGAATAATCCCTAGCTGTCTTCGTCTCCAACTTGATCTATCCCAAAGTTTCATTACCATCCTAATGTCTTTATTGAGTAGAGAAAGTTTGGAAAATCAACATCTGCAGATAGTACACTTTATGAAATTGCCTACACAAGGACTTTTAACATACTTGGACTTGCTGCTATCCATCTACATAAGAAGGACTACTTGTAAAACAAACCTAATAGCTGGTATCACTTAAACAAGAGTGTGTTGAAGTTAGAATTTGTTTTTCAAAGTAGTCTTTCTTGTCAGAAAGGTTTCCCCTCTTTTTGTCTTCATTTAGTTGTCACAAGCAGATAAAAAAAGTGTAAGCATCAAAATACAATAAAGTGAAGCAAATGAGATAAAGCAGCTGTTATTGGCAGCATACGTATTATCAGCAGGGTTTTTACCATGCATTGAATTCTGCATTGTGTCATATTTTGTCTTGAGTTATCTGTCATCCAAATAAAATCCTGTCAGCTATACAAGGTGTCGTATTATACCTGGTGACTCTGTAATACAAATCTGACAAACCATTAATAGAATTGTCAGAAAAAAAATTTCATTTGATTATTGTCTTCATTAACTTTTTGTCTTCGTATCACATTTACTTCAAACACTATATTGTCTTAAGTTTCTCAGTCTGCATGATGTCATATTATGATGTCATTAAAAAATTAAAAAATATTTTTATTTTGACATCAAAAAATCTCGGGCTTCTCTGTGCGTAGTGTATATATATATGTATGTATGTATGTATCTGCATATGTATGTATGTATATATCACCCAAAATTTTATGTTCACACTTTTGAGAAAACTACAAAACAGATACCTAGTGTGGAGTACCTTTGGTTGTGGATATACAAATTTATTCACACGTCAGAAGTTAGTCAACAGATGATTTGCATTGTACAACAATTAAATTACAAGTGAGCCAGCCTTAGTAAACACTTGCTAACTAATACTGCTTTTTATACCCACTTTTTATACCCGACTCATTACGCGCACACTGGCACATTGATGTAAATAAATACATACGTGGTGATTTTGATTGTTCATTAATAATTTGTTGTACCTTATTTGTAATCATAGTCTGATAAGGTACAAAAAGTTCACTTGCTACCAAGATTATGAAATTGGTGATAAGCCAATTTGTCACAGTCTGATGATACAAATTATGCAGAATGCAACAAGTAATTTGCAAGTAGGTATTTGATTTAATGTGCAAGGTACAAATTTGGATAAACTTTTGGTGGAACGACTGTTCTCAAGAGGACCAAGCCCATATTCCACACACGAATGACATACCCACACCTAGGGCTGAAATTTTCATGAGAAATAGTTATCATACAGGAGCAAGTCTGAAAGAAGTTTGGTTCCAACCGATACAGTGGTTTCTGAGAAAACTGGAGAGCAAAAATTGTTGAAAATAGTGTTCATGGTTTTGAAAAAACAACAGAAGGGATGGGCTAAAATTTTCATGGAAGATATTTCCCCATATATGACCAAATCTGATAAGAGTTTGGTGTCAATTGGTTCTATAGTTTCTGGGAAAACTAGAAAACCAAAAATTAATGGAAAATTGGCTTTCAGCAAAAATACATTGATAGATTAATATTTTTGTTAAAGAAATCGATAGCTTTACCGATAGTTTTTTATAATTTTTTTACCTGAAACTAGCAATGAAACATCGAGATATGGATATGTTTGTCAGATATTATACAGGATGAGGACCGGTGATGACACATGAAAGAAGGTTTTAAACGAAGTTGCGTCTAAGAGTGTATTTTAAGGAAGATACATAATTTAAGCAAAGTACATTTAAGTATGATAAACGAATGTAAATGAAATGAACGAGTGAGCGGCGAAAGTGGTAAATCAGTGTAGCCGCGAACAGATATATATATAAATTATGTATTTTGTTAATTGTGTGTTCGTAGGAGTGAGAGGGGAGAAGGATTGGTGGTCTCAACAGATATCAATAACTACCGATAAATATATTGATTAATATCGATTTTTTTTGCAGTTTTTCGAATAAGTACTTGGAATTCAGGTTTTTTGTTTTACAAATTACAGATGATAATTGGAAAACTGGGTTTTCTAGCGAACTATTGCTGTGATTTGAGTTTTTTATTTATTTATTTATTAATTTATTTATTTTTATCCACAGTAGCCTACCTATTTTATTCTGAACGCTTTTATTCGAGATTTTGCCATTCACCGTGATTACTTTCAAATTTTCGATACACTCCAACCTCCGGAAGACAATATTGTAACGTTACTTTGTGTTTGTGCTACCGATTTTTAGGTTAATCAGTTTCACCTTTGTGCGAAGATCTTCGAAAAAATTCAACCGATAAGGTAACGACAACTACACGTGCTAATGAGTCCATATTTGTACGGCTACGTTCATTCTGGAATTTTTTTTTTTCCTTTATACCAGCTTCTACTCATTCGGGCACAAATACTTTGTTGAGAAGTGAGAAAAAAAAGTCCATCTTATTGACACACACGCGCTCGAAATCGAGTTTTTTACCGTTTAACTACAAGAATTTTTTTACTCATTTCCGTTTCATATAGCAGTACTTTTTTGGGCAGGCAGCAAACATAAAATTCATTTAGCCGACACGTAATTCTAAGAATTATTTTTTACCAAATAAATAGATTTAAAGTTCACTTCAGCGTTGTAAAATAAAGGGACAAAAAAAAGTGGCCTAGCTACGAGTGCAGTCTGAAAATAACTTGATTTTATTGTGTTTTTGATGTTTTTGTATTCTTAAAACGATGCTTCTCGAATGTCAGCAAATACATTTCGTCATATTTGCCTGTAGTAAAACGTAGATAGCCTAATAACGATTACGACTATAATATTTTAGTATTTAGCCGATATAATACGATGATGGACGTGAAATAGAAATAAGAAAAATTGTATAACGCAAACCCACGTCAGATTGATTTAAATAAAAATATTTATAGGAACTTATAAATATGCTGTTTGAAAAAAAAGAGAAGAGGAAGACTATAACTCTGAGGATGCCTATCATATCGAAATTAGTTCGAAGAAATGAAGGGTGCAAAGAATTACGTCGTAGGTATAATTAGGTACCTACGTATTTTTTATGACATTTCTTTGCCACATTTGTATAATTTTTTACAGTTCATTTTTTTTTTTTGTTTCCACTAACAAATTAAGTGAAGTTTGATAAAGAGGTCAAATTTTCATTTTCATGCTATGAATGGTTTCTTTTTTCCTTTTGAAACAACTTCTGGTTGGTTTAAATATGGGGGATTAATTTTTTAGGTTTTAAAAAATTTTAGGAACTTTTTTGTAGGTTATTATCTTATGGACGTGAAAATAGTTATCATGGTCGAAAGCAAGTACTTTAGTATCCTCATTTTCACTAAAATACCAAGATCTTAATGTCATAAAGTGCAACTCTTTCAATACCGTCGCAGTTAGATACATTTTAGGTTCTACAGGTTACTTTTACCAGCGTTTTGAATGCTTCGTTCGCAAATTATACCCGCTGCTTTATGAATGATTAAGTTCGAACAGTTTTCAGTTTTCAGATATTTCTTTACCTATAATCAGTGGCGGGAACTTTTGTGTTTCACGTGTTGCTTACCTATGCAACAAATGGAATTTTCAAAAATTGACCAAACTTGAAAATGAAAATCAAGTCAGAAGTTGAAAACAAGATTTTGATTGAGATAAGAGTAAAGACTACAACAGAATATTAGAATATAAATGAAAAATGGGATCTGGTGAAACTTTGTTACTTTAACCCTTGTTAGTTAATGTGAGTATAGGAGTGAGTGCGCACCTTACTACCACAACAACAAAGGTGTAGCGAGTTCTGTCCGTAAGAGAGATTAGTGTGCGAGCCGAGATCATTACCCAAGTTTAGTAGTTAGATGAAGTAATTACTATAACCGCAAAGAGGTAGTTTGTGGACTATATGTCCACTGGCCTGCTGGGGGAACGACGAGTCCGCAAGCACACTCGTTTGTCTCAATCACACATTGCCACAGTTATCGTTTATTGAAAGGATTTCTTTTTTTCGTTCAAGGAGTGGTGTTTTTAGTTTTCTGTTTTCATTGTTATAATTATATACTGGTCTGTTGTAAAAAAAATTATAGTTTGGGAAATAAAAAAGATGGCCAAAAAAAAAATTACTAAAAAGGAAAATAGTACATTGTGTGACAAGTGCGTAATGTAGGGTATTTTTTTATCGTGTGAAGAATTTGCAGATGAGCCGAAGGGGAGTGCTGAAAACTTGACACGAGTTAAAATAGCCCACAAGCATTTGTTACACACCATTCTTTTTGCAACTAATGCACAAAAAAAAGTATAGCAACCACTCCTACTCCCAATAAAAAATAATTATAAAATAAATAAATTTTGGAAATTATCGCTGAAAAAACACAAAAATTGAAAGTTTTTCATTCTTCTGCGTTTTTTTGTTCGTTTATTTTTAAACATCTAAGAACTATTAATAAATTATAAGGAAAATAGTTTCAAGTAAATTTTTTCGTCTTTCTAACAGTATTAATCCCAGATTTTTAGCTTAAACAGTGCTTAGGAATCATTGAGTAAAAGAAGAGAGGTTTCTGAATTTCAAAAAAAATTTTTTTTCATCAATTTGTGTTTTTTTTTATTTGTTTATTTTCAAATTGTTAAAGATGATTAAAAAATTAAATGAAAACTAAATTCAGATAAATTTTTTCCTCTTTTCAGACATACCATTTTCAGCTCCCTAGCTTAAAAAACAACTGAGGAATCATTGCGAGAAAGAGGAGAAGTTTTTAGATTCCAAAATATGGCAAATCTCCCATTAATTTTATTTGCGTTTTTTTTTCATTTATTTGTTGTCAAAAAGCTAAAGATAATTAGAAAATTATACGGAAATTTTTTAATTTTATCAGCTTTCGATCATTACAAATCCCAGCTCTCTAACTTAATTACAGGCTGAGGAATCATTTGAGACGTTTTCTCTGAAAATTTAAATGTGTTTCATTGGATTGGCAACTTGAGAAATTGTTTTTTATAAAATAAGTAAATAATAATATCAAAATGATTATATGTTCGAATATTTTACATCCTGTCGTGCAGGATTGGAATGTGCAAGAGTGTGTGAAGTACTTTACACAGTCTTACGCAGGATTTGGATGCGCGAGAAATTGTACAGTTATTGTCTATTTCACAGGCCAAAAATTCGTTTGTTTACATTCACTGTACATGCATGTAAAACTCATTCTTTTGTGCATGTGTTGCAAAAAATAATTTTGTTACGATCTAATATGTTATAACATTATCCTCCTGTTATTTCAAATAAAATTTTTCAAGTTAGCACCGAATTGCAAACATAAAATCTAATTTTATAGACAGGCTAATTATTAAATTCAATATGTAAATCAAGAATAATATTTCATATTATAATGACCATACTTCACAGAATGGATTTATAGTTACCTAGATTCTGACTCTTGGAGTTATTATTACTATTTCAAATTAATATAGGGAACTTTCATTTCCTAAAACCAGTTAGTTCAACTCTAATCTGAGTTTACAACAATACCTAAGCCTATAAGTTGGCTCACATAAACACAGTTGGAGAATATGAAAGAACCTGCATAATTACATGCTTGAAATTCGGTACTACTTAAAGAGTTTTATTCAGAAAAAAAAAATGATGCTGTTATAACGTCTTAGATCATAAAAAAATTATTTTTTCCTTTGTAGTAATGTTTTTTGTTCGTTTTTATTATTTCTAAATCTCTTTTTAAATCGATTTTATTTTTTTTGTAAAAAAGGTTTTGGTAAACAGGGTGGGATCCATTTTGGTAAAATACAAATACAAGTAGGTATCTATGATGACTTAATATCTATAATTTATACTTCTAAGTATGCGAGTCAGAGGTGCGAATAGGAAGGTTTCTACACAAATGAAAAATTGAAACTGACATGAGCAAAAAAAAGAAAGAAAAGTTAGCTAATTTTTTTTCCCCCTCCATAACTGTACTAACGTTGCAAATGAAACACATGGGAAAAACCTAAGTTGCTGTCACTGCATACAATCAACAACTTGTTTGAATGTTTGACTAACAGAAACCTTGCTTAGTGTGGAAGCCAACGTTTCAATGTTATTACGTTAGCACTGGGTATCAGCTACTGAAAGTTTGTTAGCAACTGGATTATATTTACCAGGGCACTCACAGCATCAGCGATTATATCTATATACATAAGTGCTCCCTTCCCTACTTTACACTCAACACATAGCATAGGTGGTCATTTGTATGTGTGAATGAATATTGAAAATGATGTTTATGTTTCAAAGGCTGTGCATTAAAATGTGGGCTACAGAAAAAAGCTGAAATCCATCTGTTGACGTAGGGCTGATCCCTAAAGAGAGGGATAATGAGGATTCTATCCCCACTCAAAGGAAATAGATATTTACTTGAAATAATATCTTCAATATCATTACTCTAACACTAAATATCATTAAGGACTGGATGAGGACTGGCAACTGAAGGTTGGCTAGAAACTAGGTTATATTTGCTATGGGATGCACAATATCAGCGAGTGCCAAAATACATAGGTACTCACCTATCTACTTTACACTCTAAATATAGTGTAGATAGTCAGTCGTCTGTGTGAGTGCACAATAAATAAGATGATTTTTATGTTTTATGTGCTATGCATGGAAACATGGGGTGCAGGGGTGAGCCGCAATCCTTTTGTCAACATAGGGCTGAGCCCTAATGACAGGGTTAACGAGGATTCCATTCCCACATAAAGTAAATAGGTAGGTATTTATTTGAAACAATTTGTCCAAATATATGAGTCACACCTAAGAAACTAATATTTCTTCATGCCTAAAAATAGATAGATAATGATAATCTTATACAGCTAGTATGACTGAAGAATCCATTCACATGGACTCTAATGTGTATTAAACTGAGTATTCACAAGAGCACAAGAGGTAAGATTTAACGGTCAAAACTGACCTAGGTATATTATATACCCATTCAATGTTATTTAACAATCTTGTGGAACCAAATAACAATGCCATTCATCTAACTTAATTAAATCACAAAGAAATATAACCTGCCAAGTTGAACGTTGATCACGAATCACAAAAACAAATTTCATACACACTAAAACCCCATTAATATGTTCACGCATAAGGTTATCCTGCATATTATGTTGTTTTTTTATTGTTTCTTTTGATTTATCATACTAAAGCTATGTAAACTTTCCCTGGTAAAAAGTTGTCGTGTATAACATTTTCCTCCATAATACGTTTTTCAAAAAGGTCTAGTTAAGTTTTATTTTTTTCAGAAATTTGGATTTTTTTGAGAAAAAAATGTTTTTTTGAGTTCTATTCTCGAAAATCAAGTAGCCTCTCTAGAGAAGTAATGCCACTCTATTCCAATTTCAACATTAAGTTTTAATTGAGTACTGAAAGTTCCGAGTTTTTAGCGTATTGAACAAGTCTTATTGCAATATAATTTTTGCAGCCTTCGACTATTTTTAATAGAGCATCAAAAAAACTTTATTTAAATATTTTTATTAAATTTTTAGTTTTTCCACTTCCTGTTAGTTACGTTTTTTCACTGTGGTCCATTGAAAAATGTATAAAGGAAATTTTATTGTAATTATGTAATATAGAAGCCTTGACGGGACTTTGGCTTGTACCGACCCTGAATTTTTGGTAACATTGTGAGGTGACAATGAACTTTTTTTTCATGTCCATGTGTGGCTGTGTGGGTTCGTGATTGTAATTTTATTATATCAAAGTTACGTACCACATCCAAAATTGTGTCATTCTAGAATGGTACAGTTATGTTTGTACGATACTACGATGATACAAGGCATTTTGTACCAAGTCCGAAATTTCGGACAAGTGCAAATTTTCTGTACCATCCTAGGAAAACATAGATGTTTGGTACAAAGTTTTATAAGATCAACCTTGTACAAATTAGTTAGGTACACCAAGTCCGAATTAATCACAATTAATTTTTTTTTTCCACGAACTGATCTAGGTACCTACTTTATTATATACATTTCTATACTATGAATTGAGGTTGCTTTTTTTCTCCCGGCATCACACCCACCCACTTGACGGATTTTTACAAAATTCTAGCCCCATGTAAATGTTTGTTCTTAGATGGTTTCTGCAAAGTTTCATTTTGAAAACTTTGGGTCAACTCTGATCCCTATCATCAAATGCGAAAGTTACATGGCTCAAACTATTTTACTTTTCAATGTTAGTTCTCATTTTATACTTAATGATTTTTGTGTCAGTTCAGAAAAAGGAAAACTCAAACAACTGAAAGATTTAATTTGATTTAATAGTTTTCATCAAGAGTTCTAGTTCTGAACATGCTCTGTTTGAAAGTTAATTCTCATCATTAGTTAGTTCGACATTTATAATTTTAGCTTCAATTCTAAGAAGTGAAAATTCGAAACTTCAAATAACCAGTTTACAAAAAAAAAAAAAAAACTTGTAGTCAAAAGCAAACAAAATAATTTTTTTTATTACTTAACTGCCCTCTCTATTAACTAACCAGAAAGAGCTAAAGAGACGAAGACTATCTTCTGGAGGAAGTGATATGGAAAATGATCATTTCGGACTTGGTACAACATTAATCTTGTTCAAAGTTGATCAAAAATACAACTTTGTACAAAAAGTCTGCGCTCTCCAAGAATGGTACAAGTTTTTTTGCATTTGGTCCGAAATTTTAGACTTGTACAAAAAGCCTTGTACCATCTTAGTATTGGTACGTAACATACACACACACACACCCACATATATATATATATATTTTTTTTTTTATAGCTTCCATTTGAGACCTTAAACCCATTTAAAAATGAACTGAAGTATTGCACAATAGAGCAGTTAACTCTTAAATTTTGTTCAAAGGAAAAGGCTAAACTTTTCACTCTAGATAAAATGAATATGATAAAGTTTCTTACTTCGATTTTGAATTTAATAGGTCAACGTTCTACTTTATCAAATCTTTTGAACTCGTAAAAGACGCAGGTATATTAATTAGATCATACTAATTCGCCATTATTCATTTATCGAGTTTTATTCGCCTTATATTCAAAAGATCCACGAGGAAAATAGTGAAAATAAGTGGGAGGTTTATTAAAGTAAATTCGTTTAATTGAATTGTCGTTTGTATATACCGAACAAAATTAGTGCTTGAAACATATCTGGCAAAAGACAAACTTCGTAATTAGTCTACTCGAACATCTCACAGATGAACCTTGCGTTTTCACCATTTGTAATTTCCATCCAAAAAATTATCTGAATATATTTTTATTAATAGAACAGTGAAAAAGCAAAACTTTTTTTTTCTCATTTACTATTTCTTACTCGAGCATGGTATCATAGAGTGAAGAAAAGACGAGTCGAAAGGTGGAAAAAAAAAAAGTCAAGCTGTTATTGAACCAGTGATTAGTGTCGTATTGTGCTGTTATGTTATTACACCTACGCTACATAAAAAGTTTTACAATAATCCATTTAGCCTACACGTTCTTTATGAAAATCACATTATGGAGTAGGCTACATTTTTATAGACGCGTTCTAACGGGTGTAAACATGTTCAGAAACCTTTATCAATGATAAGTAGTTTTTTTTTTTTTTGTCGTTTTCCTTTTTCTCTTCATAATCTTCTTTCTTTTTCTTTCACACCATTTTTTTACCCTCACTCTTGCTTCGAGTGTTTAATTCATGCTTTGCTCTGCTATTCATTTTAAAACAAACACAAACGTTTGTATTTTCTGGAGATGGAAAAATAAATTTTAAAAATTATCTGTTTCGATCATGCAGTTGGAGTGAATTTTTGCTGCACAGGCAATATCCTGTTTAGTGAAATTTGACGCTTCTCCAAATGAAATTTTGGGAAAATAAATCGAAGACGGTTGTAGGTACATTTGGAGTAGTGTAGGCAAGTTTATAACTGACTATTTTATTAGTGTCATAATATCAGATTATATTTACGTATACAAATACACCTACCAAATAATTTCCAAGGGTAAGTTATTAAAAATTTTTTGAATTTTATTCATTCTACCAGTCAACAGGTCTTCAGCCTTGGCTACAGAACATGGCACTTTGAAAAACTTCATGGTAATTTATAATTATTTTTAAGGACGGTCGAAGAATGCCATAAGCAGAAACAAATTAAAAAACTCAAGCGCAGTAGAACTCCACACTTTAGTGAAAAATTTTCTCTTTTTTTTTTTTTTTTAATATTTTGAACAATATATTATCAAGATTAAAATATTATGAGCTACCTGCGTAATAATTGAGTAGATAAATAATTCCAATGAAAACTATGGCACCAAAAAATAAAGTATGTGCGTATAATAAGAGAAATACAACCAACCCTCTCCCTCTGGTCAAAAAAGAGGAAAAATCTCATTTAAGTTGAGGACAATATATCATTACTTTTAAAAGCATCCTTGAAAAAAACTTTCGCTCGCCTTTGATAAAATCCTAGAATCGCCACTGAACTCGTGCATCGGTTGATACTATTTTTATTACAAGTTCTCATCTCATAGTAGAATCATAGGCAAAGGTAATATAAAAGAACGCACATGACTTTCTAGGTACAATATCTCAAAAACTACTCGCTGGAAAGGAGTCAAAATTTACTGGTATATTCCCTTATCCTTCGACGACAACTTACATATATTCAATGTATTTTGGGAGCATAGGGAGGAGTGGAGGAGCGAGCGCTAATCATCCAGAAAGTCAAATGCATACTCTTACATGCCTGCAAAAATGTAATAGTACGCACTTCCATTTTACCACAGATTTATGAAATAAAAAAATTAAAAAAAAACAGTTTTTAATTAAAAATCATCAGTACTTAATATCTTCGGGTTGATCTAATTTGTCACACTTCAGCCACAGTTAAATGTATAACCCTCTAATGTGTTTACATGCATGCAAATGTAAGAGTACGCATTTGAAAATGTAATAGTAAGCAATATACCGTGGGTTTATGACATAAAAGAAGTTTTTAATCAAAAATTATCATTATTTTCTTCTAGTTGATCTAATTTATCCTGTTTCAGTAGTGTGGCGACTACTGCCACACTACTACGGCTGATTGCCATTCTCCCTCGATCACCGTCGCCCGGCATCGTGGCCGAGTGTATACGGTGTCGGCTTTTGGTGGCGGTGAGTGAGAGGGGTTTTAGGTGTTCGGCCGGTACGGGTTCGAATCCCCGTACCGCCTGAACACCTAAAGTGGTGACCCCGATGTGATCCGGGGGATGGTAATGCACGCCATCTCTCGGACACGTACAAAACCAATAGCCGTGGTGGTACGTCACACCACCGATGCCGGTATGTGACGGCGCTGTAGGGTGTACGCCACGGTGTGGTGATGAGGGGTGGCATCACCACGCACCGGTGTACATCCCTACCCGCAAGGCGCCTCTGTACTGGTTGTCGTATCACGCTCCGCTATACTGGGGGGGAGTGGTGTGGCGACTACTGCCACACTACTACGGCTGATTGCCATTCTCCCTCAATCACCGTTGCCCGGCATCGTGGCCGAGTGTATACGGTGTCGGCTTTTGGTGGCGGTGAGCGAGAGGGGTTTTAGGTGTTTGGCCGGTACGGGTTCGAATCCCCGTACCGCCTGAACACCTAAAAGTAGTAATCGTGTATTATATATTAAACCTTTTGGTGAGTCAAAACCATTTGTGGAGAGGTTATCACAAAATGAGTACTCTTACATTTTTATAACTGTTTTAGTGATAGTTTAAATAAATAAATTACACATCATTCTGAAGCTAAGACTACGTATATTTCAATTTCACTATTACCTACCAGCTCATTTTTCTTAATAAGTACCTACTTCCAAGGAAACCTTACGAGTAAGACACAAAAAATTATAGTGAAACTTATAAAAACACAAATTTTGGTACAAAACATCAATTAAATATATTTCGGATGATTTTTTTTTTTTTTTTTTTTTTTTCAGCATTTCACTATTACACCATTACAAAAATGTCATACACCGATGTCATAATCAGTGTTACCAGCAATCATACGGCTGAGAAAAATTAGATGCGTACACTTACGTGATTCGTACTCTTACATCATTTTCCCTCACAACCGTTTGACTGGTCATCTATCTCACCCTCCAAACTCCGCATTAGTAAGGTTCGCAGCTTGCGCTGGGGACGAAAAAACCCAATTATTGTTTGTAAGAAATGAAAAATTTCTTTACGATAACACAAATCTATGATTTTCGATTCATACTTTGAACGATTAGGGTACCCGATCATCCATCATCACCCAAAAGGATTACTGCGCGAATGACGAAAATACAGACCACGGTAGGTACGGGCAGTGTCATGCGCACCAATATACGTACTACTGCGCACGATATAATGCGACAGAGACAGTTTTACATCGTCCAAAAATGAAAATATCTACGTTCCACTCCTCAAGTTGGTTTAAATCTAAAAAAAAAAAAAAAAAAAAAAAAAAACTATCCAGCTGTTACCGAATGGTTGTCGCGTATGCTGATTTGTCAATTGCCGCGGTCATTAAGGCGTTATAAATGAGTTCTCATTTGAATACACTCCGAATCGAATTGATCAAAAAATTCCAGGTTATAACCTGCGAGATAAACGCGGAACTTACAGCTGGAAAAGGTAAGACCGAGAACGACATTAAGAAAAGAAAAGAAAAAAAAAAAAAAGAAAAAAAAGTAAGTTATCCAAAATTACAAAAAATTTACATATAAACCGCTCGCGTAGCCGTAACGCTCGTGTTATACATTTTGTCCTCAAAACCATTTCCAAACATGGAAACGAATTTATTTTGACTATAATATTTTTTCGCCCCTCCACGCCGGCGACTCGTAGTATACTATACCATCGTATACCTATGGGTCCATGGTTTCGTGTCGTTACGTTTTTCTCCTCCTCGAAGGCATATTAAGCCGCGCGATTAAGGCTGACTTGTCGAATAATTTTTACCATTTTAGATACGAACCGCCTGTGTATCGACGTCGAACATATTTCGCTGTTACGTTGAGTTGACATTTTGAAAAATAAATACGAACATCGACGTCGCGGTTAGCGGCGTCGCCATCGTTCTGGACGATGCGGGTATACGCGAGGAGATGTGCGGAATGAAGATGTGAAAATAGAGAACCAGGAACACCGATATTCATTTTTATTTACCAATATAATGTACCTAAGAAAATTAGGCAGTATACCTACGAACGGTTGGTCATCGTTCAAAGGTTTTCGTACAGTACCAACCTGAACCGGTTTCCCATTCGTATTTTCAGATAAATTGTGAATTTTTTTGAACTGGTTTGTTGCGCGTACAAATGATGCACTCGGCTATAACAAAAATCGTTACTATATATATATATATATATATATTATAACCGAATGTATACCGTACTACCTGATATCCACGATATTTTCAGTCAAAACTTTGATTTATAAGCCGACGAATGACGTGCACGTTGATCAATGGCGTGAATTTCGTTGTTGTTGTTGTTGGTTTTTTTTTTTGTTTTTTTGAACACCGAATGCTGATTATTAATACGATCATAGAGGCAAATTTTTCACGTAACATTTACAAAAAAAAAAAAAAAAAAAGTATTTTGGACGACGTTATCTATGATCGAATAATTTAAGTTCTTAATTGGATTCGTTTTCTACTTTAGTCAGGCAGATTTGGAAACGATGACTTCATTTTAAATGGAAAACTGAAGATGAAGAAGAAAAAGAAGAAGAAGGAGAATTTGAAGCAATAACCGTAAAATGTGCGAAAAATATTTACTACGTACGTTGCAACTGGATAGCGATTCTGATGCAGATCGGCCCGATGTTTTGTTACGATTTTGAAAGAGTTGGCGGTTTTAAATTGGGTGGTTTTAGGTCTACAGTTGCAACACATTTAATACGATCGTCGCAATTATGACGTATTTCCGACGAACTTTTTAGCAACCAATTTTCTATCTTTTGAAAATTTACTTTTTCTAACAGAGCTGCTACTGCTACTGCGTTAGTGTTTTGTTTTGCATTTATTTTCATTGAAAAAATCGCAAAAAACCAAATATCTCGTCAAAAATAACATTTCCTTGTCGTTCGCGCACCATCAACCAATCAGAATCAAGCACCATTCAGTTTCTTGTAATTCCGTAAGCAAGAATTCTATGGACGTGGAATATGAATCGAAATAAAGACCGAATTTTTCCAATGAATTTAAAAACGTAAATTATCCAAATTAGTCCGTTAGTTCTCGTTATAACTTGAAAATATTAAAAAATGGTCAATCGAAGTTTCATTGCGGAACATGTACTGCCGTTGGTTCTAGATTTTCAGATAAAAATCGAGCTACGATAAACTTGTTATCAACCATCCGCTTGTATCGCTAAAACACCATATTTCCCAAATATGTGTACAAGTGTTTTCATTTCAAGACTACCAAGATAGCATCCAACACGAAGAAACAGGGACCTTGCGGGGGGGGGGTAGTACAGGAGTTGTAACACCAACTTGGGCAGAGCTATTGTAAAAATTGAAAGTGGTGGGGTCTTTTTTCTTTTTTTTTGTATTAGGATTGCCATTGTGTTTGATCTGGAGTTCCTTTTGCCTGATGGCTGTATTTAGTCTTTCCTTATCATCGCAGAGTAGAAATGTGGGTATAGCTCTGTAGTGTAGGAAGCTGTACACACTCGGTTTATTAAACCAATTTGTGGTTTTTTATGCGGAACGAACGAATCGTATTTTGGTACTGGTAGTCAGCCAGTTTAGTGCCTAATTGTACACAAAGCATACTGAATGCTGAGGCCAATTGTTCGTAGGCATTATGGTACCATATACAGACCGTAACACGCGCTGTATCAATGAGTACATACTAATTACATACTCACTTTCCCATTAGCCAATTACAGGCAAATGTAGAGGCGTGTCATCTGTATGAGTGCATATAGACGACAAATTTTTGTTTAAAGTGCAATGCACTAATAATTTGGGTTGTGGACTTTGGTCTGCAACCCATCTATCAACACAGGGCTGAACCCTGTATGGAGGAGGTGAGGGGAACATCCCCACAGTGGATTTTAGCCTATTTGTAGATGCAGTTTTGTGTTCACCTGCTATCATAATAATAAAATTCTTATCATCACGTGATATAACCTGGTATGGGCTGGTATATGGCTTTTTAAGTTCACCTCTCAATTTATCATTTCACACCCACATGAGTTGTAGTATCCAAGTGTTTTGATAACTTAGACCTTAAGCTGGCCATGTTAAGCTACCTGAGTTATGATTCTGTTGGCATCATCTCTAATGTTTTGCACTAGAGGGGTCAGATGAGGTGAGGTAAAAGTAAAAAAAAAAAAAGGTTTGGAGGGGCGAAGTCCCCATTAAATAAAAATTTGAAAATTATGATAAAACAAACACACACATCTCCTCTATGATGAAGAAATTTGCCTAAAAACATTTTCCAAAAAATATCTCCACCATACACAAGTGTATATATACAGGCACGAGTGAGAGAGAAAGATGAGTCACAGAGAAAGAATTAGTCTAATAGGGAGTTATTCTATACGTATAAAGAAGCTAATTACTCTTAGCAAGCAGAATAATCAATTGTGGGATTGCCTGCATCACTTCCAGCGAGAAGTTAGTATCTTCATATACATAATATACGTTCCTATCCATCATATAATTATGATAGCACCTGACTCGAAATCATAGCCACTTTCTGTTTTCCAAACGAGGCAATTTGTCAGTAGATAATACATCAAATATCGACTTATGTGTATAGATGTTCGAAATACTTGATCGGGTTGCGGGGTTGTTAATTTTACTTAGATATAGTTTTTGGCCCCTCATTTAGCAGTAGCCTATTCTATAAATATTACATTAGGTAACGTCCATATTGACTATTGTCAAAGAGTGAAGAACATCGCTTCAGTATAGGTACCGTGTATTGGTGGATATTCTGCTATTACATAACATACATTAGAGAAGGAAGCACGTAGGCTACAGACATAAATTCAAAAATCACCAAATTTACATTCAAGACGCTTGACCTCACAGGCATAAAATTTTCATAACAAATTTGCATTTTTTTTTTTAGCACTTCTAAAAATGTGGCTACCCACATAATTATAAAGGTGAGATCTATCAGAGACGATACACTTACCGTATAAGTTCTATCATGTTAACCTCTTAACCTGCCAGTCTCGTTTAAATGAAGATTACATGTACCAGACATAGACAATGCCCTTCGCATCCAACAAAATGAAAAAAAATACTTCGAAATAATATTCCCATTCATGCTGGAGGCTCGCAACTGTTCGAGTGCACCATATTGTATTCGTTCGTTAGAAAAATAAAAAATAAAAAATAAAAAAAAATCCCACCTCGATTGTTGGAAAGTTTGTTCAACAACATGAGTAGGTACCTACACCGTTAAAAGAAGTACCTACTGAAGAAAAAAGAGATAAAAGCTCAACATTTCAATAATCATCGAGACCATTAACACGTATTCATGAGTAATGTACAACTGATTAGAATATCAATAAGTTACGCAGGGAAAAAAAAATAAAATAAAAGAATAAAAAAAAAACACGGGAAAGAAAATTAACCAGCAGCAAATAGACGATCAAATTAGTTCAATATATACACGTTCTTGTGGCTCGTCACTGAATCACGATAAGTTTAATCAACCTGGAGTAAAAAAAAAGAAAAAAAGAGAAAAAACTCAGATTATAATCTTCTTGATGATGCAGGTAGGTGGGTATTGTACGAGCTAAAATGCGTACCTCTTTCAATTGAACAAGCCAATAACTTCCTTTCTAAACTATATACATATACGATACGTGTAAAAGAGAAAGAAAGAGAAAAAAAAGAAAAGGAAAAAAAAAAGGAGAAAGAACAAGAAGAAAACCTGTCGCGTGCTGGTGCTAAAGCCTTCCAGCGACTCCAGTTTAATAAATCTTGTCAAAAATCGATTACTTTTTTCGGCCGACGTGATTGATGTGGGTTTCATGCGCCTGATTAACGTCAATAGTTGCGACGATGATTTTATTTAGTCTCGTATGCAAAACAAAAAATTACTTGGAGAAAAAAAAATTAAAAAAAGATGATTATGGTGCTTCGGAAATTATGCTAGTCAATAATTTAGGTGTAAAGATTTAAGATGAACATCGGAATAAAGCCAACAAAAGGAACTGAAAGAGAAAATCGAAATTGTGTAAAAAAGATTAAATTAATGAAATACTTAGGTACGTAGGTACCTTAATGTTGTCTATATTCTAGACACTGATTAGAGAAAAAGATGCTATGGCGAAAATATACCTACTGCAGGTATATATAATTATTCATGATTATCTTCGCACTTTAGCAGAATGGCAATGTTTATTCTAGTATTTTTCGAGTAAAACGTAGCTTTTATCATTGATGAACGTAACCTTCATGAACGCGCCTCCGTGTAAAAACGTGAAGTATCATTTTGCATGGAGGCACATTCACTTTACATCAAGGGTGAAATAATGAAACCAGAAACGAATCAAGTAACGTAACGATATTTTAACTTGTAACATTACTGAAACAATACCAAAGTGCTGAATACAGTAAAGTAAAGTTACCGTAACATTACTGAAAATTTTAATTATGTTATTAGCACAATAACGAAAACAAAATTAGACTGAAAGTACCATCAATAACAGAAAGAACATTTTGATTTTTGTTAAATACCATTACTCTAGCGACCACGAGTACAGGAATTACATCCGCCTATAAAGTCGACCCTATGGTGCAGTGGATACGGATATAGATGATGTTGGTTCAAATCCCCGAGCCGGCAGAACCTATAAGTGGTGACCCCGATGTGATATTGGGAGCACAGAAAAACAACGCTATCTTTCAGACACATTGGGGACTCGGAGGTCGCACACACTCGCCTCCTCCCACTACTTTCTGGCCATGGATTGAGTGGGGTGCGGACTTAGGCGGTGGCAACTGTGCACAAGCTTTGGGGTCCCATCATGCATATTCCACAGCTGCTTGTTGGCAATCCTGCTTCTCATACTATTGGTATTGGGAGGGTGGTGTATCAACCATTAGTACAGGAATTACATCCGCCTATAATGTCAGCCCTGTGGCACCTAGGATACAGCGGTCCAATTTTATGGGAGAACGTAATATAAGTGACGTCGGTTTAAATCCCAGAGCTGGCAGAACTTATAAAAAACCATAACAGAAACAAAATAATCTTGTTTTGTTTTTGTTAATTCTAAGAAGTCAATTTTTCTATATTTTTTCGTCAAGGAGCTATTTGTTTTATAACTTATTTGTATTTCCGACCTTCAATACACGTTTGTTTTTATAATTGAACTGGAAGATTTCACTTTCACACCCATATTCTAGAACGATACTTAAGTAAAGATTTGTTTCCGAAGTATGTAATATTTTATCTGTGACTTCCATGTATAATTATAGGATAACCTTGGTAAAACAAGTACTTAAGTCTTACTTAATGTAACAAACATTCTAGAATGCAGGTGTCAGTTAAAGTTTTTTTTTTTTTTTCAGGTGCTGCAAAAGAGAAAATGGGCACAAAAATTTGAATTATGTAAAATGAGATTCTTACCCAACTCTGAATTTACAGTAACATAACTTACAAATTAACATAATAAAACTAAATTTCAACTAATGTTACCATCAAAGTAATGGTAACAAAATAAGAATCACTTAATAACTTTATAGAACAGAATCAAAATTTGAAAGTTACTAATACCTGAGTCAATAACAAACCATCTGCCAGTTGAATACCAGTACCAAACCACAATACCAGTTTATGGTCAGTAATGTTACAGTTAACAGAAATGAAATTGAAATATTATCTCACCCCTGCTATACATTCAGGTACATTCAGTTTCCATCCATAAACGTTAAATTAGCCACCAAGTGGGTGAATATTTTGTTCCATTTTTTATAATTTTTGTACAAGACTCATCATTTGATAGAATTTTAACGTTTTATCTTTTTCTAATCATTAATTATTAGGTACCTACACATAAAGTATCTTCCTCAACAAGGTTTAAAAATGAGTTTACATGACTCGAGAATTGCTCACTCACTGCGCTTGTTTCACAAACTTTTTCTAACATGTAAATGCTTACATTTGAATTTTGGTTTGAAATATACCATTTATTACCATAACTATGCAAATGAAAAATACCTACGTAATTATTATCATTTTATTTGCGAATGATAATAAAACTTCTTTTAACCAATTTATCAGCAGAATAAAATTGGTTATTTTAAGTTGGTTTTATTTGACATTAATTGTTGACTCCATGGCAACTACAAGGGTGCTATTCCAATCATGCAAAATGAAAGTACCAATTGAAGAGAGGAACTGACCCAAAAGTAGTAGAATAGCTTCCCTTAGTATCACCCGAGTGTCATTTATTTAGCAATTAAAACAAATTTTTCAATTCCCAAGGGAGAGAAGTGGTTTATTACTCCTCTTGTAACGAAACTGTATCACCATTTGTGCAGGTTTTTATTATGATCATGACACATCGTGTGCAAGTTTAAGCATAGATAACTCTTCGTCAAAGTAAACAATACATAATGCAATATTTTTCATTAAAATTCAAAAAATCTCATTTGCATACAGAAAATAAAGTACTGTACTTAATCTAGTTGGATTGAGCTATCATCAACAACTCATGCAGTTGCCACACTCGCCTGTGGTTCATGCTTGCAAACATTACACTCGTTAATAATTGATGACTTTCTTCCTTTGTTGCACAATATACTATTTTTCTAGAGCTCTGGATACCAGCTTCAGAAGCAAATTACAAAACATACAATGGATTTGCATGTTATGATTTTATTTGTGTTTGACACACTGAACCTCCGAAACAGATAATATTATACATCATGACGCTGCATTTATATACAAATTGATGTGTAAAAAATTGACTCACCAAGCTTTTTCATTGGAAGTTGAATAACAAAAACAGAAAAAACTGGTATCATGAGAAGTGATAGATGCTCCAACGATTACTTTCAAGCTGGTTTCCTCAAATATGAGTGAATTCATTTAGCTCATCAACAATGGCTATCAATGTTCTTTCCACTGCTCCAAACCACAGCCACCAATAATACTTACCATTAATGGCCACTAATTTATTCCATAGAAAAGAATGCTGGGTTTCAATATTACTTGCAAGTAAAAGTATCGATACTTCGTTTTGATATCGCGTCACTCCGCTGGCCACTGACACTCCTCAGTCATGGCCACCTACTACAATAATCAGCCATATGAACTCCAATTTGGCCTAGTAGTGGAATATAATAATCAGCTGAGATGATAAAGTTCTACCGTGACCGCATGTTGGTACTACTGGTAAATATTATGATGATACCAAATTAAGTATTCAGACAGCACTCTGCTCTTCACGGTTCGTCAAGTCAATCCTAGATATCCCATGCTGTGTACCGCAAGATTACCAATTTATTAGGGTACCTTGAATATTTAATTGGCTAGCTAGAACCGGTGTTGTTCTAAGAGTTGGTCTAAAGCCTAAAAACTCGGCTGAGGCTGGTTGCACCATATTCTGTGATTCCACGACCTTACAGGCTTTGCTCAAAGTTACAAAGAACACTTGACTCTAAAATGTCCAACGTTTATTTGGTTTTCAGAGCAAAGTTTATTAACCTGACAAGAGTTCGATCAAACTCTTTGGAGGAAATAAATATAAGGGTATCTAATGACCTATTACCCAAGAACCTCGAGTTCTCCACTTTTTTTCTAAAAAAAAAAACAAAAAACCTAAAATAACTAGTATTATTTGTATGAACTGAGATCATGCCATCATTTCATGTTTGAAAACGTTTAATATAACAAAAGTAGCCTCTATTACCTATAGAAAATTGGAGGTGAAATGGTAAAATAATTGTCGTAAAAATGATATGCAGGGTCAGTAATCGCCACCAAGACATGTAACAACCTTTCAATACCTTGCAGCATTTACCCATTAATACATGGTTAATACATGGAACAATTTAAATACAAAACACACATGAAGGAGAGGGAAAGAGAGAGAGAGAGAAAGAAAAAAAAACATAGCAACCTAAGCCTGTTTTACATTGCAGACGGTAGAGATATTCTTGGAAAACGATGTTATTACAAAATATACTTACATAGAACGCAACTGTTTCACCTTAAATCATGCGTAGGAGAAGGTATACAAAACAAAACAAAGAGAAAAAAAAATTTACCACTATAAAATAATGGAAAAGGCCGAAGAAGAAATCGGCCTCAAGGTCATTTTCTTCTTTACTGAGGGCGAATTCCGAACGTATAAGTTAAACTTTTTAATCGCACCACATTAGCTTCTATTATGCTGTTTAAAAAAAATTATAATATTGACAGAATAAAATTGAAACAGCGAAGAGCTGAAAGGCAAAATAAAAAAAAAAATAAAAATAAAAGATAGTACCTGCATAACAGGTGGGTAAAATGATCGGAGTCACGCTAATGGCTTAAGGGATTGCATGTCAATTTAAATTCACGCAGCGGTGTTAGGTTGACAGCCTGTTAAACATTTGTCTTAAAAGTATTTTCAGCGGAGTGTGCAGAGTTTATAATGAGTCTGAAATGGAAGTAAAAATTAAAAACAAAATAAAATAAAATAAAAATATTAAAAATTATTGTTTTATGTGTAGGCTAAAATGAAAATCAAAAATTAAGGAAGCACGCTGTTACTTTGATAAGAAAGGATGATAACGAATTGGGTGAATGTTTGAGGTATTGAACCTATGAGGGGCATTCAGTGATTAGGTAACAAATTTTTTAGCTGGTTTTCTATTGAAAATCTACTTATTAATCATGGTGTTATGGAACGATGTGGGGATGAGGGTAGGTACTTTTTCATTTCCTAACTCAAGGAAAATTTTGGCACTAATAATCTCAAATTCATATATATATATATATACATAATTATACATATATAAGCCATTTTCTTGTTACCACGGTACACGTCGCAATTTTTATCCGATACTCACGAAATTTGGAACGAACATTAGTATTAAGCCAAGAACCTGACCAATTGATTTTGTTACGGATCGACCGCACGATACTTCCGGCTATTTTCACTTTTGTTTTGGCTATAAAATTTTTAATTTTCAACCAATAGCTACGAAATTTATTCGATATGACATATAATAACTTTCTATAAATTTTTGTGTGGATCGGCCGTACGGTACTTCCGATACAGTTATTTTCGTTTTTGTTTTGCCTATAAAATTTGTAATTTTCAACCAATAGTAACAAAATTTAAAACGAAAATTCATTATGATATAACTTGATATAAATTTTTGTACGGTTCGGCTTTACGGTACTTCCGGTATGGCTATTTTCGTTTTTAAAATTATCAATTCTCGATAAATAGCTACGAAATTCGTTACAAATATTACAACTTGGGATGAATTTTGGTGCGGATCGGTCGCCTAGTACTTCTGGTAACACTATTTTCGTTTTAATTTCGCCTATAAAATGCTTAATTTTGGACCATTAGGAACGTAGTTCGGAACAAATATTTATAACGATCTATCAATAAATTTTTAGTGACTACTAAATTTTACATTTTTTGAAAACCTACTTTTTGTAAAGGAACTGCCGGTGCATTAGAATTTTATTTAAAATTAATTTACCGAAATAATGAAACGCTTGTATTGTGAGTACGAACCTACTACTGTATCAATATTTCACTACAAAAATATCGGGTACCTATTCGTCGACTGTGGAGTCAAAAGTGGTTATCACAGAAAGGACAGAATCCTTTTTTTAACGGTACAAAGGTTATTATTTGAAATTATGATAAATTATACGAGTGGATTAATACTTGATTAAAAATGACCCATGAATTATGATTATATGTGCGAGATAACAGTTATCTGATAGATGATAACAGTGAAGAAATTTCAATGAGACATGTGCAACGTAATTTGTACCTGGTTGTACTGAAAGTGTAACTTATGGATACCTTCGATCATTTTGGTTTGTGGATACCAAGAAGCTGTATCTTGCCAATATTCATCAAAGAACTGGTAAATGGACATAAATTTTCTGCACTTACGCAATCTAAAGTTATTAAAAACATTTTTGTGAATCTAGAGAAATCAAGTGAAATCTATGCCCATTTACAGATCTCAGAATAATAATGTTGGCAAGGATTTTCGTGGTCACTTGGGCATCCTTACACCCTCTATTTGATCGAAGATGGACACCCAGTAGCTTTATCACACGAATTTTAATGAAATGTCATCATTTGAAAATCTCTAATTGCCCTGAAGGTATATGCGCACGAACAGAAGGTATTTTTTTTCTCTCTCCTCTCACCATGAATGTTATTTCTTTCTGTTTTGTTCTGTGAATTCCAAGCTTATTTATGATGGACAAATTTTGAGTGAAAAAGACCTACTGCCATGTGACTTTCTCGCTGTTAGTGCTGCAAAAATCAATATTTCTTCGTATCGATATTAAGGTGGAAATATTGATGTACATATATCGATCCGTATGGATATTTTATAATTGGTACAATGAGAGTTCGACTTCCACTGTTAAGTGATAAAATCTTCAAGTTCCACAGAAATAAAACTTACAAACATTGTGAGAGTTGTGTTGGAATATTTCAGTCTCATTATAACCTTACAGTTTTGGCAGTAAAACGTGAAAAAAATACGGATAAAATATATATTGTTAAGACCACCAATCCTTCTCTCCTCTCACTCCTGTGAACACGATTAACTAAATACATAATTTATATATCTGTTCATGGCTACACTGTTTTACCACTTCCGCAGCTCACGTCCATTTCCATATACATTTGTTTATCACACTTAAATTGTACCTTTGCTTAAATTATGTAATTTTCTAAAAATACACTCGCTTCTTGGACGTAACTTCGTGTAAAACTTTCTTTCGTTTCTCTTCACCGATCCTCATCCTCTATATGGTAGCATCGCTCGGTAACAGTCCTTGTACCTGAAACATAAAATTTTAAAAGTTTAAAAACCATTTTTTTTATTGTAAATTTTTCTAAGTCAATTTTTTTTTTCTCGCATAATAATTTAATTAAATATAATAAACACATGTGAAATACAAACACTTTTATAATTCCCACAGTCGTAATTGGCTCAAAAGATTGTAGGGGGTGTCAAGACCACCAATCCTTCTCCCCTCTCACTCCTGCAAACACACGATTAACTAAATACATAATGTATATATCTGTTCACGGCTACACTGTTTTACCACTTCCGCAGCTCACTGGTCTATTTCCATATACATTCGTTTATCACACATAAATTGTACCTTTGCTTAAATTATGTAACTTTCTAAAAATACACTCGCTTCTTGGACGTAACTTCGTGTAAAACCTTCTTTCGTGTCTCTTCACCGATCCTCATCCTCTATAAATATCTGTATATGAAGAAGAATATCGATACGTATCGATATTTTTCACACCACTATTTGCCGCTTTAGGGTTTTCAAATGTTACACGGATTTTCATGTTTACGTGGGTGTACAGACACCAATACAACTGAGTATTAGTATATAAATGTAAGGCAAAGACCCGAGAGAATGCATTCCTTAAAAGTGCAAATTCCATTTTATGGAATTGAGATAAGGGTGAAAGGTTGTGAAATATAATTGTAATTATGGCCTTGACAAACAGGAGCAGACTTATTCGTGAATTTATTGGACACTTGTTAGAACACAGGTGTCCTGATATTAAGGTGTGACAATATACAGAATACGAGCTGCATTCCAGTAGTAATACCTGTTCTCCTCTAAAAAGTCAGCACTGACACTGAACATACCAAAATCTGAAGATGATTAATTATTTAAGTTGTGGAGTCCATTGTTAACATTTTTCAAGTTTTGTCACTGAATGGAAAATAGGTCATACACTTCAGTACCATATAAATTTAGTATCCACAAAATATGTAAGTAGGTAACTGTTAAGTTGCACAAATTTTATTGGGTTTTTGGGGCGTGAGGGGGAGAAAATCATAGAGATTAATCAAATATTGCCCCCCCCCCATAGGCAGCTGACAATTTTCCAGACAGATAAACCAATTAATCCTTGTTGGCGATGAGAATTTTTAGTGAGCTTTTTAGCCAGTCAATCTTTGTTGGAAATTGAGGATTGAAGTTTATGCCCAGGACGTAGCCCTACAGCTGACAACAAAGAACAACCTGCTAAAAATTTGCCTTGCTAAAAAGTAATGGATGATTCATTTGGTAACCTATGAGCTGCAGATATGGGTGCAATATGTAACTTTCTCCATTATCTCACCCAAAAAACCAAGAAATGCATGCAACTCAACAATTGTGAACATATTCACTGGATGTTCCGTTTTTACTGAACTATGTGAAGTATTTTCCATTTAGTGGCAAACCTGACACCTTTCCAGTGTGTTTCATAACCCAAATAATTAATTTTCCCGATAAATTTTGATATGCTCAGTTTCAGTGTTGCCTTTTTATAAAAAAATTGGTATTACTTATGCAACGCACCCCATTATATTCATACCACACAATTTTTTTCTCTATGAGAACCCCTCAGCAAAAATTCTCTCATACCAAATTCTCACTCTCCACTCATAAAGGATGTATCCTTCTATCCATGAGGTAGCGTTTGCCATTTTCCTGTCAATGATTTGTAGGTTGCAGAGTTATGAGTTCATTCTCCAATGGACCCTACAAAAATGATAACCGTATTATGCATTTAGTTTCTCATTAAGTAACCAATAATGGAAAGTAAATGCTAGCTGTCGGATAGGTAATATATTTAGACATTTCAAAAATTACAATAAAATTAAATGATAGACTAAATACTTGACAAAACTATCTTTCTGAAGTACCCTTAGTCCTCGAAGTTGATGTAGTGTTTCGCAGATATTATTCGATTCAAGTTTTATATAAACATATTAAATAATTATATTGTGGAATACCTTGTTGTGAGAGATATTCTCACCAGAAGGAATTCAACAGAATTTAAGCGTGTTCAGCCACTTCGTACACAAGTACGGGTAAGCCAGAACCAGACCAAATACTGGCGATTTTAGAGCCGATTTGGGTGGTTTATATACGGCTTATTTACACGCACACAAACACACATACGTAAGAGAATACGTACGTTGGTGAGAACAGCCAGGTCGCATCATCCCCTATCAAGATAAGAGATGGCAGGCTGGTTCATGTACGAATCGTGACATCATCTTATTGTGTCACAATTTGGTACTCATACATTACCTGCAAGTACATACAGGTAATTACGATCGAACGAGTTTTGTGTGTTTAACGTCACGAGGACGATTATTTGCCTGCCCTTTGGGGCAGCAACTGTCATCAAGGGGTCTGAGCCCCTTTACCTCATACCAGTGAGTCCCCACAGCTACTGCCCCCCAGTTTTTGCGCTGAAAAAATGATCAAATTGCGCAGGCCTGGGGGGACTTTCGGGTTTATGAGCGCCTTTTCTGGTCTACCTCCCACTTGGCCAGTGCGCTTCCAACTGCAGCGCTGACGCATTTGTACGATTGTTGCCTTGCATCGGCGAGTGCCTGATATTGGGCGCAACTGCCTTCTCCCCTACGCCTAGGTGTACGATTTTTTGTATAGGCGTACGGGTGGTGGCGGTAGTGAGGGGGCAGTGGTCGTTTGAAGAGTGGCTTTCTCAGCATCGGGGAGTTTGACGTCTCCGATGCTAAGGCGGCCATCTTCGCCTTTTCATTTGCTGCCCGCTCGGCCGTGAAAAGGAACTTCATTGGCTCCCTGGTCTCTGCGGGTTTTGGCTCAGATCTCGGGGATTCCAGAATCGGGGTTGGTTCCAGCGGTGACCAGGGAGGAGAGACTATCGAGGGAAGTGGAGTTGTCATCTCAGCTAGGACTTCGTCTATGGGAGGAGCTGTGTCCATGAACAGATCCTCGTCTATCCGATCCAGCTCCGTCTTTTGCTGGGTCATCCACTGAATTTGTGAAAACTCAGCAGTTTTCCGGGCGATTTGGAAGGTGGTGGATTTCAGGATGGTATTGGGTGGCAGCGACATTAGAATAGGTTATTTGAGGAAAAGGAACCAAAAATATTACTTCAGAAAACACGTCCAAGATTTATAGCGGTTCTGAAACGGGTGAATTTACTGCTGTTTTCAATTTACCATTACAGTTTCGTTTCATTATTTATACCTCTTCTTATCAGCATGTAGAGGGGATAGCACTTAAAATTCTCGGCCGTATGCAAGTTTTCCATTTAAGTTCTGATCGGTTTAAGCAGAGTTATGCCTGAAATAAACTCATAGAATATTATATTCGAATTTTATTACAAAGGAATCTTCGTTTGTGACGTCAAGACGTTGAGATTATCTTTGTATTTAATGGCAAACACACGTTGCGATGTTTATTTCCGTATCGCACGTGGATTTGTTTATTCCTGTCTTTTTCTTTTTGTTGGCATTTCTCGTTTGCTTATCTCCAGAGTTTCTTTTGTCTCACAGAGTTCCGATTTTCGTCGCATATTTTTTAGCGGGTTTAAACTTTCGTAGCGGATATTACTTTTTCGGGATTAATTTTATTTTCTTCGCATTAACCTCTCAGACATGCGAGAAGGATGGGAATTTTTGTATTTTTTACTGCCTAGGGGCCTTCCTCTTTTTTGTGGGCTTATGGGCGCTTCTGGATCGAATGTTTTAGTGGTAACATCGTCCAAAAATCTTAGACTTTTATGATGTTTTGTGTTGTGAATTATTTATTTCACATTTTTCAATGGATTTTTCTTTGTTTGTTGGTGAATTTGTCTGTATATTTTCTATGTTCTCCCTCTGCAACCTTTTTATTCTTTTATCGTCACTTACCATGTATGCTGGGTTCAATCTGTCGATTGAAATTGTTCGAGGTTCGCCTGTAATGAGTATCACAAAGTTTTTCTCATCTCATGATACTACTTTGTAAGGACTGGCGTATGGTTTCTCCAGCACAGATCTCATTTTTTCGTCTCTAACAAATACGTGTGAAGTATTGGCCAAGTGTTTTGAGACGTAAATCTTTATCAAGTTGGTACAGGGTTGCACCAATAGCAAAATCAGATGCATCAGTACTTACGCATAACGGCAGACTTTTGTCTGGATGAGCCAATAGAGTTGCATTTGCCAGAGTATCTTTGATTTTCTCAAAGGCCTGTTTGGCTTCTTCATTCCATTCGAGTGGAGTCTTATCTTTCTTTCTACTTGTCTTAATTAGTGCAAACAGCTTACTTTGTTCAGCTGCTGCATTTTTCATGCAACGTCTATAGAAGTTCACCATCCCCAAGAAACGCCTAAGTTCAGCGACATTTGAGGGTTTTGGGAAGTTCAATATTGGCTCTACTTTGGTCTTCAAGGGGGAAATGCCTTCGGTCGAGACTTTGTAGCCGAGGAAGTTAATTTCGGTCTGTGCATATAAGCTTTTGCCTACGTTGATAGTAAGCCCTGCAGCATGTATACGCTGTACAATGGCTCTTACATTCTCCTCGTGCTGTTGCTCACCGCCTTCAGAGCAAATGCAAATATCATCCAAGTATGCATATGCAAACGCAATTCCCTAATCAGTCCATTGATAAATCTCTGGAAAGTTTGTGCTGAGTTGCGGAGTCCAAACAGCATTCGAAGGTATTCGAATAGTCCAAAGGGGTTACAACCGCTGTCTTTGGTACGTCCTGGTCGGCCATAGGAATTTGGTGGAATGCTCAGTTGATGTCAATTTGGTGAACATCGTTTTACCCTTCATGTTCGCGTTGAAGTCCATTATATTGGGGACTGGGTAGCAATCAGGAACTGTTATGGCAATTAAGGCCCTGTAGTCTCCAACAATTTGCTACACTCCACTTGCTTTTTTGGTCATGTGGATAGGGGAGCTCCATGAGCTTTTTGAGGGGCAACATACGCCCTCCTCAATGATGCGATGAAAGTACTCCCGTGCCACTTTGAGTTCGTCAGGCAGTAACCTTCGTGCTCTAGCATGGCAAGGCTGTCCTTTGGTTTCTATTTAATGAACCGTATCGTGTTTGTATGTAGGATGCCTGTGAATTGATGGTTGAGTGACTCCAGGATAATCAGACAGGATCCGTAAGAGTTGTCCGTCGACTTTGGTACAGCTGGATATATTTGTGTCCAGTCTGTAAGCTAGCATTTTGCCATCCACACAATGTTTAGATTCACTATCGATCAATTTGCCGTTTTTGAGGTCAATGATCAGGCCAAAATATGCAAGGAAATCTGCACCCAGGATTGGGTTTGGAACATCTGCAACTGTGAAGGACCACGTCATGATTTTCTTGAGTCCGATGTCAACTTTGCTGGTTTCAAGTCTGTAAGCTGGAAGGTTTTGACCATTCACAGTACGGAGATAGTATTTCAGAGGGAGTACTTTTTGGGCTTTGTTAACTGGCAATATGCTCAGGTCTGCTCCCGAGTCAATTAAGTACCTTCTCCTGTTCATCCTGTCCTTAATGAACAGGCGGCATGAGTATTTTTCCGAGGGGTCTCCGGCCGCATAGATGGCCCCTCATTCTAGTTTGACGCCTCCTTGGTATAGGATTTGCCCCACCATCTGCATCTGTTGTTACATTTGGTGGCCTCTGCCCCAAACCAGTTATGGAAAAAGCAACTTTTATCATCCCAATTTCAAGACTTGCTTTTGTGAGATGATGTTCTTGGGGGTGTTGAACTCTGACCCCTGTTACTGGAACTAGATCTGCGGTCTCTGGACCGGGACTGTCGTCCTTTGCTATTGTCACTGTTGTTGTTGTTGCTTCTACATTTAGATCTTTGTCGCCAGCTAATATTGGGTTTTGTTGAGCCTTGGCTTTTGTTCCGTTTTACTTCATCATTCAACTGAGCTATTTGAGCTCGAAGTTGAGCAATCTCTCCAGTCTCTGCAGATACTGCACTGACCACGGGCTTTCACCTGGTGTATTTGAGCGCATTATCTGCGGATTTTGCAAGGAAGTCCAAGTCTGCGGATGTGTTTATCACGGTCAAACCTATGGCGGCTAGGCATTGCACAACACTTTGTGGAGGTTGTTTGCAAAATTGATTGCCTATGACAAAATTGGCTACTATGTTATCTGCCTTCTGCCTTAATTTCGCCATGAAGATTGAGGGTTTGTCATCCCCCATCTTCATACCACCCATCACATCATCAATAATTTCGTTCTTAGTTTTTCCAAATACATTTTTGATCTTCTTGACAAACCAGGCATATTTGTCATCTTCCGTCGAAGGGCATTCCATGATGTCCGGAATGTGGCGGATTATCTGTAGGGGCATGCCTCCACAGATGTGTAGATACCGCTGCTTCAGAGTTATGTTCTTGGTCTTGAACCTGCCTTCTAATAGAGTCAACCATAAGTCTACCTCATTGGGCAGAAATTCCGGGATCTCTATCCTCCGTCTGTAGAAGTTGGGGTTTTGCCCTGGCTGCAATTGCAAAAGTTGCATAATCTGCGCCAAGACTTCGGGTGTCAGCTGTGGCTGACTACTACCTCCCTGCGATGGTTGTGGGTTTTTGGTTGGTAGTGGGACCATTGCTATGTCTTTCTGATGACAAGCGTATTCCACAGAACTACTTCCTTCCTTGCTGGTCGAAAACACTGGCTCCTGTGTTTGTAGGACAGGTGTTTTTGGGTCAGAACTTTGGCTTAAAGTTCGACCACTTCTCAACGTTTTCACTGCTAGTTGATCTTTATTTATTGCAGCTCCCAGTTGTGCTAATTCTGGGTGTTGAGGGCCACACGCACACAAACACACGTACGTAAGAGAATACGTATGTTGGTGAGAACAGCCAGGTCGAATCATCCCCCATCAAGATAAGAGATGGCTGGCCGGTTTGTGTACGAATTGTGACATCATCTTATTGTGTCACGATTTGGTACTCGTACATTACCTGCAAATACATACAGGTAATTACAATCGAACGAGTTTTGTGTGTTTAACGTCACGAGGACGATTATTTGCCTGCCCTTTGGGGCGGCGACTGTCGTCGAGGGGTCCGAGCCCCTTCACCTCATACCAGTGAGTCCCCACATATATATATATATTTTTTTAATAGGTATCAATGTGGTGTTATTTAATTCTTTATCAATTTTCGTTAATGTTTATTATTTTACACTTCTTCCGCAATTTTCAATTAATATTTTATGACGTTCCTCAAAATTTTAAAGAATTTCCTAATAGCGATCTCATCCTACGTATTCACATCTCAGTGGGAGGAGTAAATTCAATATTTAAGTTTCATATTTTTAAAAGTGAATCGCATTGAAACGTGAAAGAACTACACTCTCATGGACTAACCATCCAGTTAGTTCTGTTAACATAATGAATCGAATCTGTATCAAGAAGGATAAGCTCTTAAACTAAACCTGAGGCTTAAAGTTGGCGTTATAAATTATATTCTTCTTCCACTTCTTCTTCGACTAAATCTACTTTTTTTTTTTTAATTTATTACTCTACAAACAGTAATTCTTTCGATATGCAAATGTATCTTTAATTGTTATCCAGCAAATCTCATTATATCTTAATTTTCAAATTTTCAATATCAGAATATGATTTTCTGAAGTGGTTTCCTGCCACAGCTATTGGTATTTATTCAAATATACCGGTAACTACATTTCATTACGCGAAGACTCACAAAGTTAGTTGGATTTTTGTATACAGAAAATCATATTAAGCTTATCCAATGAATACCTACATCCTCCTTTTCTTTTTTTTAATGTATTCTTTTCTAAAATCATTCACCAGAGCATAAAATAATTTCTCTGTTTGTTGTGCAATGTAAAAAGTGACGTAAACAGTGTTCGGTTTGAGTGTTTTCCTCGTCCAAAGTTGGTCAGATTAGATATTTAAATTTACTTTTTAGACCTACCTATGATTTTTTTGGGATAATCAAGGTTCAAAATTTGAACTCAGCTATTATTAGTTTACATTATAAACGTAATACTGCATTCAGGGCTGGTGAAAAGTGTTTAATTTGTGACTATTGGTACTATATTTTACGACTGAAATTCAAAAATGAGTTGAAAGATTCATCTTAGAAGAATCAAAATATCAGAGCAGAACTATAAGAGGAGGACGAATTTGAAAATTAATTGACGAGCTAATAGAGCAAATAGGGTGGGGGAAAATTTCCTCTACTCACAAAATTGCTTATTTACAAAATGTAAGTAGAGTACACTATCCACTCCTTTCTAATATATTTACCTCAACTCTTTTTCTGTAGGCAGATTTATTACAGCTTGAAGATACATATCTGTTTCGACAAAATTCACGTATATTAATTAAGTCAATTAATTGGAAGAAAGCATCTAAATCTTAATTACGTTTTGGCTGGAATTTATCATTGATGTTTTCCCCCATTTCTGTAACTTGAACTAGAGTTTCTGCATCAGTCTTTTTACAGATGTTTCATTCTGGTGATGAAGCTGACATATTCAACTGAACGTGAAACTTGGTGACCTACGTGCATGAGAAGATTACCTATTAATTGTTACTTCCTTAACACATTTAAAAAAAAAATGGAGATCATATCAACTTTGGTCCAACTAAAAATGATAAACTTCGGATTTGTTTTTTTTTTTTTCAAGATTATTTTTTGGCTGATATTTTATTTTTGCAAGTATCAGCTTCAGAATGTTTGTTTTTGCTGTAAAAGTTTTTGTTTTAAATTTTAAGGAAAATTTTCTCTCTCAAAACCTACAGTTATAAAATTTATAAAATTGCAGTAGACTACGTATTTTATAGAGTATGGTTTTCCTCGAGAAATCTGAAAAGAATATTTGCTGGAGAAAAATTTTACTGTTTTAAATTTTTGAGAAATCCGCGGAAAAATGGTTTTTCTTGGATTTAGGTCAAACTATGAAAAGGATCGGGCTTAATTTTCGCTACAAATAGTCCTTATGTAAGTGCAAGTCTGGTATAAGTTTGCTGCCTATTGAATTAGCTGTTTGAGAAAAATTGAAAACAAAAATAAACAATTTCTGCAAAAAACAAGTCACTTGTGCGGCCTAAAGTATGTTTTGGAAAATGTTTTTCAAAAAGATGTCCATCACAAAAATAATGTGACAACTGAAAAACGTTACAGAAAAGATGTGATTGAAAAAAGTAACAGAAAAAATGGAACAGCAAAAATGATGACATCATCCGTCCTTCCTCCTGCCAAATTTTCCAAGTTAAAAATTACGACGTCATCAGCTCCTCCTACTGTCAAAGTTTCTAAATTTAAAATTATGACGTCATCATTTTTTCCTGCTGCTAAAATTTCCAAGTCCAAAATTATGATCAGTGTAGGTATTGTATTTTTCCTGATGAGTGCCACAATATCCTTAGACTGCGTTCTAAATAAAAAGATGAATAAATAAACAGATACATAGATGAATAAACAAATTTATTGAAAGCAAATGTAGTTCTGATACACTGAAAATATGACAAGTTCTAAATTTTATTGGGAATTGTGTTCTTGGAAAGAATGCCTGTCTTCAATACGTAATACATTCTTTCATTTTTATATTTTTTTGTTTTTTGTAATATTTTTTCACCCACAATTCCACAACTGAAACCTTTAAATTCTGCTGATAGTTCTTGTGGTAAAATTTAAACAAACTTTTTGCCATAAAACTTTTCAATAGATCAATATCTGATGACAATTATTTTAGGATCCTATTTTAAGAATTCTTGTTTAGCTCTGTCATATTTCTAGAATACACATTTCATGTTAACATAGCTACATGCTTTATTTTTTTTTTTTTACTTTAATTCTGCTTAATATATGCTTCTGCTTTCAAACTGTCTCAGTGAAAACAGTTATTACGAATAATAATTGAAAAATTTCCTTCTACTCAAAGAAAGACTGATTGTAACGTAATGAAGACATCTTATATTTTAACTTTAAACTCAACAAAAATAATTTAGAATGAGAAATTATGCCTTCATCACATCTAAAAGAAAATGAGTTCTCGAATATTATTGTTCTATTTACACATTTAAATTTTTAGTTCTCATTACCAGAGTATTAATTTCGGCGGTTAGTTATCCAAAAATTAAAGTCTGAATATCGTTACAATTACACATAGACTTTGATACATGATGTGTTGATTCAGACACCACCCTATACCTACATAAGATAAATTACATCGAAATAGGAAAATGGTTCGTTTTTTTCATTCATGAAACATATAATATTCATCATCCCCGTCCCTATCGTCTTCGTGAGATCAATTTTAATTCCCCATTTGCAAGCAAACTGGATAAAAAATGAAATGCGTAGGTAATTTTCTGTTGGAATTCAACATTTTCATAATATTATGACGTATAGGTACGGTTTTAACATTTCAAATTAAATTAATTTTAACACAAATGTTGTAACAGACTTCATTAATGGCAAACTCCTGCAAGTGCGTTTTCCTCGTTAGCGATCTCATTGTTTTCCAGCCAGCAGCTTCTATGGTTGAAAAAAACCCACATTGCTTGTTTGGATTCATCATTCGACACACCTTTTCACCTACTACTGTTCTGATAGTGTAGGCCTGATGGATCTTATAATATGTAGGTATATACATATAGGTATGGTACCTATACGGAGTTTATATATCAACGACTGTAGGTATATCTTTATCTGGTAGACAAACACTGCCTCGAGAACTTGATATTATATGAAAATGAACGAATAGATTTTTTTTTTCTTTTTCTTTTCCCTAACTTCGTTGTTATTTCAGCATCGTGTTGATAACATTGCTCTACATGCAGTGTAGGTACATGTATCTGTTTCTATCCATTTAAGTGTAACAAGTCTTAAATAATATTCAAATAAACGAAACAGCAAGAGATGCTGGTTCGTGGGAACAAATAGTTAAATAAAATATATCTCTATCCGAGAGAGAGAGAGAGAGAGAGAGAGAGAAAGATAAAAAAAATTATGTTTAAATTAACTGCAGGAAGTAGGATATTACATGTTGTCTGAGTACAGTAGTTACACCACTGAAATCCATCGCATTAAACGCTTAAACAGTGGATGGAAATAACCTATAATAGGTTGTGGGTGTTTATTAATGGTACGCGCATTTGTCATGTGTCTATCGGCAGCACCACCGTCGATACCAAAAGTAAATTCTATAAAATTACTACGAGTACAAAGTTAATTTGGTATAAATGTATGCGTAATTTAGGTAGAATCTCTTTTAATTTATCGAAAACATTAGGAAATGTAGATAAAAATGTTGGTTATACGCTATAGGTAAGTGGCTCAGTAGTTCATCCATCAGTCCTGTCAAATTTTGGGTTTCCTTGGTACCAGCTGAGACAAGTTTCGTGACGCATTGTACCATTTGTACCTTTACCACTTAATTTAGAAGTATGTTTTTTGATGATCGAATATTCATGATAGATCATATGTTCACTTATTTGTATAGTAATTTAATTTATAGTTGCTTAAAACGTTCGAACTTTATTTAGTTTAATTTTAAAAAAATTTCACGTTATTCAGGATTGGATAGTCGTCAGTTCAGGAAGCTATATGAACGCACAAATGATCAAGATTTTAATCCAGGACCCTTTCAGATAAGTAAACATTTTTATACTTAATTTATTTAAAAAAAAAAAAAAGATAAGGAATTTCTGTTCTGTCATATTTAGGTAGACAAAAATATCCATCATTCTAAATATTTCGAAACAAATAACGGCGAATATTTCCAGCGAAATATTCACCGCTACCTCCAACATGTCCTACTTATTGACAGCTAACAAATTTGCAGATGAACACTAAAGTCAGCATATTTATTAATAATAATTATTCTGTTCCAAAAATTAATATTTTCATAAATCTTTTACAAAAAATAGTTTGTGATGCAGTTGTGTGATTTGCAACACTCGCCTTCAGCTCGAGTAACAAATTTCAGGCTGGTAGCAAAATCACCGACTTTTCACCCTTGTATCACCTATAAACAATATTTATTTGCAAAAAGTTTTGGTAAATTTTTATGATAGACTATCATTCTGTTTTTTTCTTATCTCATTTTGCTTGTATAATTATGTACGCTCTCTCTTCTTTCTTTTTAGATTTTCGGCACATCTGATTGTGTACATTTGTCCCACTTCTCCCTACGAGAGGTTCTTTAGAAGCTTCACCTTCTTTAGTACACCTTAGGTTTATCTATTCCAGCAAAGTGACTACAGCTGATTATAAACCTGTATTTTCCTTCATTTGTCAAGAAATTTCTTGTCGTACACCGGTTCAAAAATATTTATTTTTCTACTTCTTTTTAAACTTGCCTACGGATTTAGACTATTTCATTCTACTTTTCGAGTCAGACTATGGTAAAACTTCTTTTCATAGCTGCTGTGGACTTTTGCACTTTTCTTCTCTAATTTTGAATTCTCTTGTCTCAGCAGAAGCTGCTAAGTTTTAAGTTTGTAAATCCCTGTGTCAGCATTTCCAATTATATTTTTTGCTAAACGACTCATAAATATTAGTAAGCTTGTGTATCCGCATTCAAAGGCTTATGAAAGCACCAAGCAGTTAATTTTTAATGATAAAAATATTCAACGACAATCTCATTTTAAACTCATAGCCCCTACTAATGAGCTCCTACCGAACCTTAGCAGGGACTATAATTATATAGCCAATCCCACAGTCATGAGTAACTATAGAAAGTCCGAATCTCTAATCATTATTTATGCCTGTCTAGAAGAATTCCTGTGGTAGGGAACAATCTAGATGCCAAAGTCCTTCCACCAAAAAAAAAAGAGAGAAAAATCAAAGAAAAATTCGATAAAAATGGCCGAATGACAACTTTTGAGCATTTCAAAAAAACATGTTTTTATTCTTACGTACCAAAACTAATACAAAAATTATACAGAAATTGCTGTAAATGAATCATCTTCACGATTCTTCCATTAGGCCTGTTTTCCTTTTCTATACCATCTACTGCTAATCTTCATAAGCAGTGTAAAAGTGAGTAGGTGGGTCCTGTGTCCCTCAATTTGACCCACATAGAACCATTTATTTTTGAAACGAATCGCTGTTCGATTCAACACGTTCTCCATTACAGTGTGTGATTAATAACCGAAAATTTATCAACGATACCCATACAATCGTGTAAAAATCATAAGTAACTGACGATAGTTTGAAAATGGCGCCGCAACACCTCATACGTCGAGTTGTAGGTAAGGTGAAAAAAAAAAAAAACATTAAAACGAATCCAAAAGAAAACGAGTTTCAGTTAAAATTTAGCAAACTAGCCGTGGCAAATTAATATTCAACAAAAAAAAAAAAAAAAAAAAGAAGAAAAAAATTTGTTAACGTGCTACAAATTGTTAAAATACGATTTTACTAATTAAATATACGTCCGCCTTATTAACAAAATCTAGTGGGTGAGAATCGATCATTTTCTTACGTACTTTAACGACGTCTTAAGCAACGTAATAACAAGGAAACGTTATTAAATGGTAATTAACAGCAAAGCAGTTTCACAAGAATTTCGTTTCGTCGATGACGACGACGTGGTTGTCGACTCTTTGATAGTTTTTCGAAAATTTCAACTTTCAAAAAGGTGCGAGAGATGTCTGCGGTATTGGAACATAATACAGCACACACACAACACACACACATACACACACACATACACACATCATCGACGAACCAAAATTTAAAAATTAACTTTCGTGAAGAACCAGTCGTGCGGTTATTAGTTCATTTAGCGTCATACATTTTAAAATTAGAATACATATTCGGCACGTAGGTACGATAACTAAGTATTTTTGAATAGTTTCGTCAGTTTAAAATACAAGTACATAGAAGACATATACAGGGTGTTTCTAAAATCATTCACGAGTCTTTTAACAGGTGATAAAAAGCCTAATAAGTTATGGGAAAAAGGGAACGGAGAAAATCGTGAAACGCGTTTGGGAAAATTAAACATTTGAATAAATTTTGTGAAAATATTCAATTTTAGAAGCCAAGACTTCATAGGCTTGCACAGTGTTAAGCTGAAGCAATATCCAGTAAGGTAAGGAAATAATTTTTCAGGAGGATAATGTTCGAATTTGCAGACTAAATATATACATATACAGATATATATATATATATATGTTCCATTGAATTAGTTTGAAAATATATTTTCATTGCAGGTCTGAAGGGTAAGATATTGTTAAAAATAAAGGAAATATAAAAAACAAGTAAATGTGAGGAATGCCAGCTCCATTTGGAAATACATTTATATATAATGGCATAAATAAAGAATCTGTGTTCCAGCGATGTTGCCAATGAGGAAGCTCAGAAAGCTCACATTTACTTAGTTATATATTTTTGATGTTCGATTAATTTTGATTGCCAAGATTTCTTTTATTATGAAAATTATTAAGGCGGAGCTCAGATTCATCAGTTATGAAATATTTCCTTCATTTCTTAACAGAAGTGGTGTGGAAGTTGTTCAGAAGAAACATTCTCTTTGACAATGATCCAAATCAAAAATAGTCAATTTCTTATGGCTATCTAAATTTTGGAGGGTTTCTTAAAATTAAAAAAAAATTTTTTTTTCGAAGAAGATTAACTATATTCAAGAACCAGCCAAAATTTTGCTGAAACATGAAAATCTGAATTTAATACCTACGTAAAAATGTAACTTATTTGGAATTTTTCAATTTGGATGCTAGCAGTTAAAAACACTCTGAAAAAGTACCTTACTGAAGACGACATACAAATCCTTCTTCCAATTTTCAAAACTTCTAAAAAAAATCATCAAAATCACAGTTTTGAACAAGTATTTCACGGACTAAACTATATTGTAAATTTTTTTGCGTCAAGTGATAGATAGGTAGGTATATACAAAAAGACTTACAAGTACAAATAAGTTCCATTTTGTAGTTTTTATTTTGTGATAAAAGCGAAAAAAACTGATCAAAAATTAAAAAAAATTAAAAATATAATTAGGTACTTTAGGAAGGCTAGAAGGAGGTGAATCACTATTTTTTAGTCAATTATTCCTCATAAGCGCTGGAATAATATACACACATTGTGGGGATTAGAAGACTACTCATATGAGGAAATAGGCTCGGCTTATTGACAACAGTCGTCACCTTTGGTGACCATTATTCGTGCCTTGCATGTTAAACCAAAACAGAATGTTTGTTCGTTTGTACTGGTCTATTTTTGTAGATAGACAAGTTACAAATCTCAGTCTGTGACAAATTTATAGATAACGATCTTGGCGATGTCACAAACTGATACAGAGATGCATTCTCCATACTTTACCATTGCCATAACAACCATAAAGTGCGATGAATAATTTACACTATACTTATGTAAATATTACATATGTGTGTATGTGTGCGTGTAGGGAGCAGAGTATATAAGATCAGAAAATCTTAGGCTAAATTGTCAGTGTTTGCCGAGGTCTTGGCTCCCCTATACCTTCTAGGTATTTTGGCATAAACACGCAAATTTTTCTGTGGAACACCTTCTGTTGTTGGTATACTTTCCATGACGTAAGGTATTCCACACACATAATTATACCTGAATATTGTCAGATTCGACTCTGGTATGAGTTTGGTGCCTACTGGTTCTATTCAGTATAGTTTTCAAGAAAATGAGAAAATATTCCTGTAGAAGTGATTTTCCCTGAATTATTAAGAAACTTCAGCCGAGATCAGGCTGAAACTTCTATAATAGATTGTCCTTTGTAGGTGTAAGGCTAGTAAAAATTTGGTACCTCTTAGTGCAGTAGTTTCCAAAAATACAAGAAAAGAAAAAATTTCTGAAGAAAATTTTGTGTTCACGATATTGAAAAAACTATGAACAGAATAGAGCTGATTGTTTCTCAAGAGGTAGTCCTTATTTATTACAGGACCGGGTCTAATAGGAGTTTGGTGCCTAATAGTTCAGTAGTTTCCAAGAAAACAAAACTAAAAAGCTGATATAACAATTCACATGTATTGATACATTACTGTAACAATATAACGGATTTTGATGCCCAAAATGTGATTTTACTACTTCTCATTCAAAAGATATTTACATTTTAAGTGTTTATAACATGATATATTTTTTCAAACTACCTCAGAATTTTTTGTGACTTTTGTAAAATTCCAATGGTAAGTAACTTTATATTGATGGAAACTACATTTAGTAACCTTTCAGATGATATAATAAAGTTTAACTGCATGCTTATTTATGATGGAGAAAAATAGCTTCAAAAAATTCAAGTCACAAGTCTGTAAGATCGCGCACATATCAAATAATAATATGGCATTCCACTTTATCTATCTTTTTCTTTTTTTTTTTGACTACGTATGTGGAAATGTGAGAAAGATCAGAGCAAAGATAAACCGTCAGAAAAACGAATTAAGAGCTCAGATTTACACTTGAAATACCCTGTTGAACAACTACTGACAGAATCCCTAATGGAAAAAGCATTATAGAGTAAGGTAAAGGTCTGTAAGATCACGCACCTAGTGGTTAAGTCACCATAACTTCAATTCAAATGATTTAAACTTTAATATTTTTGGATGCGTTATAGTCTGAACCATTGTCCTTAACAGATAAATAGAACAACTATCACTTATTGCAACACTGATATTTTATGGAAGTGCGTGATCTTACAGACACATTATTTGAGCTGGCGTTTTAGAAAGGTATTGCAAAAATCATTATAGCTCCGGTTGTAGAATGCGCCACAAGTTGTGCTTTGGATATGTTATAGATAAAGATTTGATCTATAACGTATTCAAAAATGGCAAAATTTTAACAATTTGTAATGAAGTTATGGAGACTTAACCACTAGGTGCGCAATTTTACAGAATTTCACCTTACTTTTTTTTTTTTTTTAAAGAAATCCATGATGTTTGAAGTAACGCATGCGCACAAGCCTGTGCATGAAAAATTTACTGTCGGTATATGAAGAAACGCGTGTGCACAAGACGGTGTTTGATGAAAAAAATGATGCATAAAGAATCTACATTACGCATTGTTCTAAAATCGTCCCCTTTATGCGCAGTCAAGGGGCACATAATCGTCCACTTTATTGATAGGTGTTGCAAAAAAACGTATTTTCCAGTAGGTTGTTACAATAAATTTGTTACAATATATTATATTATTTTTTTATACATTGCGAAAACGACTATGTAAAGTTTAAGTCCCTACAGTTGAAAGCACTCTTTAAAAAAAAAAATCTTCGTACAAATTTGAACAAGTAACGATGTAGAATAGAAAGAGTTCATCCAAGAGAAAAAAAACCAAAAAAAACTGTAACAAATCGTATCAACAAATCATGCGTAAATTTTTAACTCCAGTAGATTGGTCACCTTGTCTTCATAGTTTATATTCGACGAATTCTTATTCCAGCTTTTGTGGGCTGTATGTTTTCGTTCTAATATACAGCGCATTAACCTTATAACGTCTTTCGCCTCCAGAAATCGAAATTATTCCATCGAAAATGAAATATCAGCTGCTTCAACACTTCCAGGATCAAATTTGCCGCGTTAAATTGTTTCCTGGCGGCAAAAAATTTCAGTAGGCGTCATCGCGTACACATTTTCTCTCTACCTATAATATTAATTATTTGCATGCTCCAGTTATCGCTTACCTACTTTCATATAGCCAGTTTTCTTTCCGATAATTCTTAAACTTTTGCTTCCACATCGTCGATTTATTCGTTCGTCGAACTTCAGAGTCAAATCGACCTTAATTATTGGCTTTTTGCACCATACGTTCGTTGTGAAATTTATCACATTATATTTTTCCGAATAGAAAATGCCCACATTTTTAAACTAACGTTAGAATACACAGGATGTTTAGTTGCGTTTTTTTTTGTTGTCTTTTTGTTGTTGTTGTTTTGTTTTATTCAATAATATAGAAGACAGTATAACATACCCTTAAGGGCCTTTCATTAAGGCTGCTTGCGGGTATTAATTAACCGAAACGTCAATCTCAGTTAACTTTAATAAAGCATTCGGATAGAATTTGTGACGCTTATTGGTGTGTTTGTGTGCACATATCTTATATTATTATGTATATTTATGTAATTTTAGGAAGAGTGTTGGCGGCTCTTCGATTAAGGAGTAGAATGTTTGATACGATGAAAGTGTAAATCAAAGTAAGAAACTTGACGTCACTTAAGATGGAAAGTCAACGTCGTAGTGTAATATTCCAATGTCAGACATTTTATTCGAGCGTAATTACCATAGCGGTCGAAATATTAATGGCGACAGGCTCGTTTATCGCAGGCTACGAGTTGACGATGGTTTCTAAAACTGGAAAAGCTACAATGAATTTAGATAAGTAGTGGAGTACCTTTACTACGCAGTTTGCTTGCAAATTGGGTATTAAAATTAACCTCATAAAAGGGTTAGAGATCCGTTTCATGTGAGAAGAAAACCATTGATACAATTTTTTCCATTTTGATACAATTTTTTTCTTTATGTAAGTATATATACAAGGTTATTCATGTCAGCACGCACCATAAAAAATTAACATTGTAGTACGTGATAAAACGAATAAGTCAGTTAAATGTCGTATGATTTGTCATTTACATTGCACCAAAATTTGAACATAAAATACGCAAATAAAATAACAAAATACCCAATTATGGAATCAAAATAATGTAATTAATAAGTAAAATGAACATTTTTAAATAAATTATTCAAAATGATTACCAGCAGCTACGACATAATACCCTGGACAGTCAGTAAACTCAGCTTGAACATGCCCTAACTAAGCATACGTAATTTTGGCTTAGCAATCATTTATTGCATTGCCGGGTCACTCTACAGTGGAATATGGTCCACATTTGTAAATCAAAGATGATGTATGACCTGCCAAAAAAACATCAAACGGATTGAGATCAAGGGCCACAATTACCTACGATCAATTAGAGCCTGTTCAAGCTGAGTTTACTAATTGCCTAAGATATTGGTTCTGGGATATTGGTGGCCATTTTGAAGTATTTAGTTAAAAATCTTAATTTTATTTATTAACTACACAATCCTGATTACTTTCTTGTGTATTTTGTTATTTATTTGCGTATTTTACTTTCGACTTTTGGTGCAATGTAAATAAATGACAAATCATACGACAATTAACTTGCTTATTCATTTTATCACTCACTACCATGTTAATTTCCTATGGTACGTGATAAAATGAATAACCTTGTATATAAAAGTAAGTACATATGTACTTATTGCCAAACATTTAGTGTTCCTTGTTTTAAGAAAACTAAAAAATGGTGAGAGCTGAAATTTTCACAAAAAATAGTTCTTATATAGGAGAAAATCTTAAAGAAGTTTGGTTCTTATCGGTTTCATTGTTTCCAAGAACACTGGAAAACAAAAAATTCCTGGAAAAGTTGTTTTTCCAGAATTATGAAAAAATTATGAAAGGAATCAGGCTGAAATTTTCATGATAGATTATTCTTTTGTCGGTGCAAGCTTAACAAAAGTTTGTTGCCTATATTAATTCAGTAGTTTCTGAGAAAACTGAAGAAGAAAAATTTGTGAAAAAAATTTTTTGTTCTTGGTTTCAAGAAAACAACCAAACCGATGAAACTGAAATTCTCACAAAAGATAGTCATCATATGAGAGTAGGTTTGAAAAAAATTTAGTGTCTATTGTTTTAGTAGTTTCTGAGAAAACTAGAGAAGAAAAATTGCTGTAAAAAATTTGGTATTCATGGTTTTGAGAAAATTACTCAACAGATAAGGCTAAAAATTTATGAAAGGTATTTCCTATATGGGACCAGGATGTCGATCATGAACTGAGTTGATATGAACTGATAGTTCATAAGAGTTGATGGTATGTGTGTTTTAAATGGTGTATCAACCTCTATCATCTATATCAGTTCAGTTTATAATCAATACTCAGATATCAATAACTATCAACACAAATATCGATGACTGTCAGTACAAATATCAATTTCTATCTATATTATTTTACAATTTTTTCAGGTTATTGGAATTCAGTTGTTTTTGATGTGTTAACATCTTAGCACTCGGTTTCCAGTAGGGGCTAAAATGAGAATTACAATCGTCAGGTTTGCATAACTCGTACATTTTACAATATTGTAACTTTCGTTCGTGTGTGTTACTTGGCGAGTAGGGGAGTGGTTGTGTGCGTGTGCAACGCGCATGCTAACAATAACACTATTATGTTTACACATCAATTCATTTACGATCATATGACCTTTTAAATCAAACTCAAAATATCTCAGAATTTACACGTTATTATACAACCTTGCTGACCATAAGTTTCCTGGTGAACACTACGTCAGCATTAAAGACCAAGTATAATGACTATCATATGAAAGTACATCACCGACTCAGATTCTTAATTTGCAGCAGTTCACCACTTGCAGGCCTATTTTGGTCCGCTATAAGATGGTAAATAATATTATCGTTTTAAATCAATGTCAATACTGAACTAATATTGGTGACAAATGCTACGTGTTGTAACTATGGGTAGGTCAGCTTGGCCATGGCCTAGACACCCAAACAATTTGAAGCACTCCAACACCCAGACCTGAATTGAATAAATTTCCCCGATCAGCCTCCTGCAACACGAATGATCAACAATAAATTTCTTCATACATAAGATGTTTTTAAGTAAATGAGGACAGTTCTATGCCTACGTGTACCGTCTCTATTAATAAAGATTTTTGTTTGATGTGCCCCTCCCCCGAAGAATAAACGAAAAAACTCTGTGAATCAAGTTTGCCTATTTACATTTACAATTTATCAAACAATTCTAAATTCCAAATGCAAAAAAAAGTTACAAAAGACGTTCGACAGTTATCAATATATAGGAAAAATATATTATATCGATGTATTTAAATTTCATAATTACCTACAGTTTTAAGTCTTTGATTACCTACCGTATTATAGTACTGGGCCCGCAAAGATCGATAATTTTTGGTTAGACGTGCCAGGCGCTAAATAGGCAGTCACTGCATACCACTTGACCTACTTTACATGATGTTTACGTACGCTATCTTTGTGAATTTAAGAGACTACTTCGTCAAAAGTATTCTAAATTGGTGAACTCGAGCAAAACGTCGAATATACGTAGAAGGTACGCTGGGGTTGCCTACTTTTATGCCGGCATGTCTTGACATTAAAAAGTGCATTCGTCTTACGAGCTTTACTGGTCCAATACTATGTAGTCAATGTTTTGAGTGAAATAATCAAAATAATCCCTTACGCCGTAAATACCGAAAAACTACTTTAAGCAATACTTCGACTTACTGCTCAACATTTTTCTCCGAAACTACAGTACCAGTAGGCACTAAACTCTTATCAGACTCGTTTCTATTTGAGGACTACTTTTTGTGAAAATCTCAGTCGTATTTCTTTCGTAGTTTTTTTCAAATCGTGAGCGCAAATTTTTCTCCACAAATTTTTTATTTTCCAGTTTTTTCAAAAACTATACTGAACGAATAAGCACAAAATTTTTACGAGCCTTGTGCATACCTATACATAAGAATAATGTTTGGTGAAAATTTCAATTTTATCCCTTCCGTACTTTTTACAAAATTGCGGAAAAACCACATTACCAGGAATGTTTTATTCTCCAGTATTCTTGCAAAGTACTGAACCAATAAGCACAAAACTTTTATCAGACCTGGTCCCATAATAATGACTACCTTTCTTGAAAATTTCAGCTCTAACCCTTTTGTAGGTTTCTGAAAACTGTGAACACTAATTTTGGGCGATACATAATTATTATTATATTAGGTATGTAAATTATAATATCGACCAAAAAACAGTTAGATGGAAATGGGAAAATGGTACCAATCTTTTCCTTTTTTCTCATTGAAAGGATAATTTTCATTCACCCTACTCCCAACCATTTTATGAGGTCAATATTTTAATACATCTTTTGCAAGCAACCCGAGTAAAAAGAACGTTACTGTTAACTTCTATTGTTTCCATAGCTCACCCAAGGTCCACCTATGATAACAATCAATGTCACTGTAAATACCTCACGCTGTGATCGGAGGCAGAAACAGCTGGTGACTGGTATAGGTGGCTAATGATCATGGATGATGGTGATAATAGATGATCATGATTTCTGGCTGCAATAAAAATGCAGTTTCTGTAGAAAAGATTATTGGGGCGGTTGGTGGCCGTTGCAAGTGCTCGGTAGTTGGGGTCACTGGTTACGATTAATGGCCAAGGTCAATGACTGCGGTTTTTCACCATGGTTAGTATCCTGGCTGGTGATCTGAATCGGTACATAGTTGTTGAAAACATTGAATGGCTATATCCACGGTAGGTTACCTCATTAGCTGGCCGTCATTTGAGTTCAATATCAACAGCAAAGGTTGGAAGGGGTGATTGGTGACAATTGTCAGTATCAATAGCTGGTGATAAGGGCTCCTATCAGTGATTTGCGTTCATTGTTGGCAGCAGTGGTTAGTTGGAGTGATTAGTAGTTGGTGTTCCCGGCTAAGATTGGTGGCCAAGTTCAGTGACAATCGTGATTGTTGACCATACTCAGTATTTGTGACTGATTGCTTTAATTGCCTTATATGGTCTACGTCAATCTATACTAATATATATAGGTATAAAGAGGAAAGTGTGGAAAAGTGTATGTTTAAGGTAATCTCGGAATCTACCACACCGATGCTG
>WOFM01000307.1:315400-435841 GCA_011428145.1 Ericerus pela | reverse complement strand
GTTTGGGAAGGGATGTATCTATGCATGAAGTGTCAGTTTTTGTGGATTGATTCAAAGGTTGCACCTATGTTATATTTTAAATTAGATATATAGTCCTACAGTATCATACAAATTAATCAGAGAATAGTTTTTGTGATACAAGTGTATAAAATTGATGATTTTGATCCATGTGATATTTGCAGTGCGAGCCAAAGGTGAGTGATGCACATCACACGAGTATCAATCACCTACTATATAATTATACGTGTGTCACACACTATTTTTTGCAAAGACCCTCTAAAAAATAAGAAAATGAAAGTTAAATTAAGAAAAAATTAAAATAATTACTATTTCTATCAATGTTTTAATCAATCGTTGCTATGGTGCTCTTCTATAATCTGCGCATAAGAGAATACTCGAAGCTTAGATCCAGGGCTGTAACTAGGTACGTGCGATCTGTGCATTTGCACAGGGTGACAGAATGCAAGGGCGCTATACTAAAAAAAAAAAAACTTAATAATATAATACATTGTTGTTGTCCGATACATCGTTTGGACAACGATAAAGAATATCATTCTGATTTAGGTAATGGGAGGGCGTCAAAAAGTTTGTTTGCACAGAGCAGCAAAAAAAAGCTAGGTACAGCCCTGCTTAGATCTGTGCTTGAATCCCAGGTATGAAATTGATTATTTTTTATGGAAATCCCTTACGGTGTATAGAGTAACTCATGTGCACAAGCCTGTGCATAAACAATTTACAGACAATGCATAAAGGTACGCATGAGCACAAGGGTGTACATAAAGTAAAAACAAATACATGAGGAACTTACATTATATTGTTCTAAAATCATTCATTTTATATAACATCAAGGTTCATGTCAGTTCAGGGAATCGAACCTGGGACCTACATATTTGCCAGCTAAAAGCAGTGAACTTAACCTCACGACCATCTCACCGCCAACTATAACTGGCGAATGTATTTTATATTAGATAAGGTATGGTGGTCCCCACAGTTCACATTACACATAATCATCTACTTTATCGACAGGTGTTGTAATAACAAATTATTGTTCATGTTTTATACTAGGTGCCCACTTTTTTGTTTAATGTAAAAAATATAACATAGACTTTTCATTTTTGGATGATTGTGCTGGATCTTAATTGCTACATATAGTAAATAAAATAAGTAAGTATACAATAATTTAACGATCTTAGCACTGGTGATTGCCACAAATACTTCATGAAATTGAAATTGGGATCAGATAGAGTAAAAGAATGTAAGAAACTTCTTCGCCTATCTTCTTGTATTGTTCGTTTGAGTCAACAAAAAAGAGGTTAAGATAATTTTTCCTCATATTATGAGCGATACATTTTTCAATATGTTTTTTGGCATGCAGCATTCAAATTTTTGCCAAAGTTTTTGATTAAATCAATTCTTGGTCCTTTCCGGAGCACAAGAAAGAGGTAAAATTAATTTTTTCGTATATTATCGAGTCATACACCACAAAATACATTTTTCGATCTGGTCCAAGTTTTGATTGAAACAACCTCCAATTCAAATATTCTTGCACATTCTTTTCCAATAAAGTTACATTTTTGACGTGTAAATATCTTAACGCTTGGTGTCTACTGTAGGGACTAAATGAGAATTACTCGCGTAACTGTAACTCTTTAAATATTTTAACTCTCATTTGCGTGCATTTCATGATGTGTGGGCGTGTGATTGTGTGAGTGCACGATGTATTGCGCTCGCACACAACCGCACTATTATTATATTTACACGTCAATCCTTCACGAATAAACTACCGGTGGAACTTACGCCTTTTTTTTTTTCACATTGAAACACGTAGAGTTGAGCGAACAAAATTAAACGCAGAGCCTTCCAACATCCAGATCTCAAATTCTTGTTGCAATTAATTTCGTTTATACTAGAGAAAAACCTACTTCCGGTTCCTGGAGACCTTAACAACTGTGTGCTTAATATTGACATCATTTTAATCTTCTTTTTTTGTTTCCTTCTAACGATGGCAGGCGGTGCACTCTTTAGAAAGACAGGGATAATTGGAAAATGAGAAAAAATTTTAGGGAGAAGTAGAGGGAGAGAGATATACATATAATATAGAGAGTGTAATGAGAGGAAGAAGAAACGAGATAGCGAGGGAAAAGAAGAAAATTATAAAGTGACAGAGTGGAAGAGTTGTATTTTAGCTGAAATTCGAGGTAAAGGGACTGGTCACTATCAATAATTGAATCAAGCGAGGCTGGCACCTGTCGGAGGGTACGTCTATATTTCGTTATAAAGTTGATAGGTACGTCGTGCGGGGCAGTGTTTTAAAATTTTCTCATTTGTTGAAAACTTCAACGTATTAACTAGCGAGTGTCAGATGCTTTATACAGATAGTAAAAATTCTCTCTCACTCTCTCACAAAAAAAAAAAAAAAAAAGTAATTCTAGCAGTGCCCAGTTGACTGAGAACGGCATCGAAAATGTTCGCGTGCTTCGTCACTCTAAACCATAATACGAACGTTACCGTTTCAGTATTTTCCCATCAAAGACCTCGTAATTTCTAATTTAATTAAGTCGAATAGATGGGGCCAGCGCACTATAATACGGCAAGTGTGCTCATTAATCGACATAATTGCTTTGAATAGAGAGAAAAGTCAGCATATAGAGGAGAAGAAAAATAACTGGTAAAATTTAGGTGAGAATTATTGGTCACGACCTAACCGTTCTACCAAGCATTTAATGGTTAAAAGCGAACTATTATTCATAAATTATAGGATAGAGGCTGAGCAGCGCAGTTTCCACTGATAAATCGTCTCTTTGGTGTAAGTATTCGAGTTTTTGGCGGCGTTATCAAAATAAATAACCCGCTGTCGTAATCGCCAGTATATCGATGCCCATTTTTCTGCACCTGTATTCACATGCACACCTATATAGCCTATATAATATATAGTCTATGAGGAAAAATAGAATCGAAGAATAAAATAAAAATAAAAAGGGAAACTTGAACGTAATTTCACGCAAAATTCGAACGTGTATATTTATTAGCCTTAATGTGGTTCTTTAAAAACCCCAACTGAGAAGAACTATTTTACTAAACGCGGATGTCGAAAAAATATATACCTACTACAAAAAAAAAAAAAAAAAAAAAAAAAAATTGATTCCTTTTTAGTGTGACGTTGGCGTATAGGAGAAGATTATGGAAAAAAATACATTAGCTACCAGAATATTATAGTGAAAATAAAACTAGAAATAATATGTTTATGAACGGAATTTGAGTTTTAATTTAATTGTGCAGAAAATTTTCGGATTTGGCTGTGTTCGCATTTACGCTAGTGTTGCTTTCAATCCCTCATTTTACTATTTTTCTTTCGGTATTTGAGACGTCATTTAATTTTACCTCCTAAAACCACCATCAATCGAATAATAATATCTCATGTACCTACTTAACTCGAGTCCACAATTTTTCATGGCACTATTAAGACGACTCAATGGTTTAGAAACTAAGGAAGAAAAGTCTGAGGTGTCCAGCGGGATAATATTCCGAAAAAAAAAATCATAATATTATAGACATATATCTTACATATGAATAATTTGTGCATATATTTCAACCTATAGTGCTCTCCGTACGAACCTAGTTTTCTAACTGCTGGTGAAAATATCACTAGCTTAGCACCGTGTACACAGACCAGCGTGCAAGAAATCGCGGATAGCATACAACTTGTACTGAAGTTGCAGGCTATATTTTTTAGACATTGTGTAAACAAAAATTCGAGTAAATGCAAGTTGCTAGCTATCAACTGGTCAACTATCCATCAGAAAGGGATAGTTTTCAACTTGTAGATAATAAATGAGGAGATGATGAAATTTTGTACTTATTGATAACTACTGGTATTATGGAAATGTGTTTATTTGACCTTTTATGACTATTCATCCTAGTTTTAATGTTTTATCCAATCTTATCAGGAATTGTTTTCAGTACTCATAAAATGATATAAGACAAAATAAATGCTGACTGGTGAGGGAAAAGTGTTACCGATGATTGTACTTGGAGAGTAATTTTTTTCTCCAATTCTGAAAACAGGGAAAATAATTCCCCAAGGTAACTTCATATAATTCGTTGTACTATAATGAAATCTCTTCAGGCTTGTTCAGATTGTGTTTACTAAGTAGGGTAAATGTGAGGTCACATGGTGTGGAATTTTTTCGTATCTTGGTAATGTTTCTGAACACACCCCTGGTGGAGGATTTATTCATACTTATATGGACTTATAACAAATTAGATGAATTTTCAAAACATAATGTTCATTAATGAGGAAGTAAATAACTAAATAGTGTGATTTGTTGATGATGTTATAGAAATATATTAACAATATTGATTGAGAATAAACATAATTATAGGGTATTTTCCCCATTTTAGGTTGCATACCACTCTCCTAATTTTCATGTGACAAACATTATAATTCTACGTTGAAAATACACTTGTAGTCCAGAAATAATAGAAATTATATTTTAGAAAATTGCCTGTAACGGCCAAAAGAGGTGGTAATGTACCTAATTAGAACCACTTTCGGTATTACACCATACACGAAATATCACGTACTGTAAAAGCAGTAATACTTCTAAAATAAATTCAAGTTTATCATCCACAGACTATTGTGGACCTTAACATTAGTTAGAGACTCAATAATATTTAAAACACATGAGTGAGTTTACACATTTAATAAAATAATAATTTGTACATCACAGTACATAAATATACGTTAATATTTATACATATACAATCACAATTCAACAAGCAAGACTATCTGTTCACTAGAGACTTCTACAAGAGAGGTTCCAGGTACTTAGAAGTAGCTGTCGAGGAACTGTAGAACTGTGTCTTATTCCACTGAATCGAGGGATTATATACTCATTCAGGGTATGAAAACGTACGTGTCAGATAGGTAAAGTGAGGTAGGGTGTTGTTATTATAGGGTTGTGCTGACTCGTCGAGTACTCGAGGGACAGGCACAATTAGGTCATGAATATACAGAAAGTATATCTATATTCATAAAATTAAATACGGGTAATTTAGTGGTTGTTTATAAAGAGTTATAGGATGATTATTGTTGATAAATATCTACGTTTTTGGTATTCGAAACTGTGTGAACGAATATGTTTGTCATTTCTAAAAATAGATGAAAATATACGTTACATTGCCATAGTTTTTTTTTCCCAATAATCATTAGGGATGAACATCCTAAATGCCATACTAAAAGTTTAATTTCGCACCCCTCTTGGTACAGATGGAATTTTGCAAAAGTGCCCCCAAATCAGTTTTTTGAAATTTTTGCAGGAAATATTGATTATAGGGGGAGAATTGTTCAGTCAAGAAATGTTTAACATTATATATAAAATAAGATAGAAACTTATCATTTTTTGTGTATGAAGCTTCTCAACCCTGAAACGTGAGCCTGAAAAATAAAACCCAAAATGTGAATTTTACCAGTTAAAAAATGATATAAAATTTGCAATAACTCTAAAACTATTGGTCCCACCAACTTGTAGTTGATTTCATTCGATATAGCACTAAAATATACGTAGGATGTGATATGTTTTGTTGTTCAATCTGAAAACTTCAACTTTCTTTTTCTCCTTTTTGACATTGTCACATAAAAATCAGGCGCACAGAGGATACCACCCTGCTGCACATAAATGAAAATTCCCTATACGAATATAGAAAGTTTTATAAATATTCATGGTATGAATTTAAGCATTCCAAAATTCCTTCAGATTTTCAACTATAACTCAAAAACCAATGAACAAATTCAAGCCAAATTTCATTCAAATTGAGGACTTAACTTTAAATATTGTACAACATACTAAAATTTTATTTTCGATTATTCTTTTGTTGCGAAGAAAATTTGTTCGCATCAAGTTGCATTTGAATAAATTCCCAAATTCCTTTACTCTGTTTTTTATTTTGAACTATAATTCATAGACCACAGAATGGATTTTAAAAAAATTTCATCCAAATCATCTTTAAGCATGTGGTATCCGACTGCGGGTGGTTACATATTTTTGTAAACCATAAAAATAAGGGTACATAAATTTTTGTATTTTCTAAATTCAAAATGGAGAAAGACAAAAGTCCAGATAAGCCAAAGTTTGTGAGATTTATAGGACCTTCAGAATCACGTATTTAGAATTTAAAAACAGAGACATATTTTATAGACTATAAATTAATTTGAGAAAGGGACAATAAAGAGGAACATCGAGTATTGTTTACTTGATTATTTCATTATTGTTTACAGATAAAAATTTTAACACATGATTTTAAACAAAACAAAAGACTGAAAAAGAAGAAAATTTATTTTAAAAAATATACCAGATTGAACAGCTACAAACTTCTGGAATATTGTAAAAAGAATCCGTAGACTGCCAACACCAATCAAATTTTCATAGATATACCCTTGAACCTCTGGATATGGAGTCAAATATCGATATCTATTTCTGGAGCAGACTTGATATACAGGGTATTGGAAGAATTTAGCAAAATGTCAGTATGATATGGTGTCAGAATTCAAAATGGAGGACTGTTTAGAATGCAACGACAATATGATTTGTATATTCTATATTTGACTTTTTCATGAAAATTGACTGGAGGCCAAGAACACGTATATATGTTGTGAAAAAGCGTAAATGATTCCCTTCTTTCATAGTGACAGATGACCAAAATTTTGATGTTTTTGTTATATTATTACAAAAAGCTGTAACATTTTCAATTACAATTACGATCAGTTTAAAATTCACCTTAAATGACAGTTGATCAAAAACCAATAAATTAGTTCCATGAAAAAGAGGAATTATTTTACAGAAAATTTTAAAGTAACGATAATCCAAAAATCATTGTTCAAAATTTTCTGTCAACAGAAAAACTTTGAACAATGACAAAATTCAATAAACAAATGATGAGAAATTATATGAATTATACAATTTATGTTGAAAAATAGTATGAGAATCATAAAATTAATGAAGAAAAAATGATTTATTTCTGGTTATGTAGGCAAGTTTCCAAGAAGATTTTTCCCCCAAAGATTTCCAGAGTGGAATGGTAGCACCTCCAAAAAGAATTCTGATTGGTTTTTAGAGTAGTGTGAGTCTAATAAAAAATGGAGGAAAGTAATGGTCAGTCATTCCTTTGACGAATTTGATGACTGTTTACAATTTGTGGAATGTGATACGGGTAGGCTCAAACTGTTTCCAGACAAATTTGACAGATTTATAGATTTTCTAAAGTTATTCAGAGGGAAAAAGAATTTGTTGATAAGGATTTTTTTTATATAGGTTCCTAGTAGTTCTACAAAAACGGTAGCCCCATCAATTTTGTACTTCCTCTAACTCTTTGTAATTTTTTGATTATCAAGTAGCATGGAAATGGAAATTGGAGATCTCAATTGTGTAAAGGAATTAAATTTAAAAAAAAAAGTAATAATTCATGTCCGATTATGAGTTCTGTCATTTTGGAATGTACATATTTGCTTGTTATATTTTACTATCCTGATTTTTATGGTGTATCTTTAAGCAAAACTTGTATAAGGTGGTTTTGTTGCATATAGGGTGTTTAAGGTTTTGAATTTGGATTTTAGGGATTCTACGCGCATTGAAAAACAACTCGCTAAAATTTCACCGTTAAGCATTGGTTAGTTATGGAGATAAGTCGTTGAAACGCAGCAACGGTATAACCGAAATCAAGTTATCCCAAACAAAACAGAAGTATAAAAACGTAAAGTTGCTGGCATCGTGTAGATGAACTCTTTAACAACTTGCAGGTTGCACCACACTGAGCCAGCGCAACCAGCCACATTTTTCTTTCATATCGTGTGTCGGAAACTGTAGCTCGTTAAAGTGCTATTTTTTGGCCAGCGCAGGCCAACGTTGGAGATTGATAGCTGCTAGAAAACTAACCTCGTGCAGAGAGCCCTTACGCGGAATTTGCTGACCTCTCAGCCCAATATAATATGCTGCCGACAAAGAGCGACGGACGCGGTGAAGAGGCGTCTCTGTGCAGCATTTTAAAAAATATGCGAGTCGTATTCGCGGTGGCATCCGAAAATTCGATAATTACGCCTAATTATCGTGTATTTTGGACGCTTTCCGGTTTTTCAATGTCGTAAAGAATCGCGTATATGAATCTGGTTTCTGTGTGTTGTTTTTATTTGTCCCCCTTTTTTTTTTTTTTTTTTTTTTTTTCCACGTATCGAAAGATAGAGGCTGATTTGCATTGCATTACGCCACTTCTACGTGGATACCTCGAACTAATCGCGGGCGTAATGCTGCCATCATCATCGTTCAACTTTCCGAGAAACTGTTGAAAACGACTCTCTTTGACACCGAAGAATGCTGGAATGCTGCTCTTCGCGCGTTTCTTTGATCGTTCGTTAAAATCACATTTTTAGTGCAGCGAGGGAGGGGGGGGGGTAGGGCGACGTGGTCGCGCAGGAACGAAAGAGACGCGAGTGCCTCGAAAGAAAGGCGAAATAACCACCGTATGGAAGCCGGCCGCGGAGAGATGGTGTCGAAAAAGGCGATAAAAAAACAAGGAAAAACAATGTAAACGACGAACCATTAAGAGCATGTGCGCAATCTTCTTCGTGTTCTACACACGTAAACTGATACTTTTCAACACGGTGGTGGGCATAGCTACCGACCCCGAGAAGTACCGTTTCAGGCATATGCATTTGCGTTTAATTAGCGGGTTCGCGCTGCAGAATCTGCCATTGGTGCTGACATTACGGACGAGATGGCACGTTCGCACGATCGAGCCAAAGGTTAGAAACTGCCATTTTCAGAATGTGATTAGAAAAACTGAGTAATTCGTTCGCTTATTTTCACTGGGCCGCAGGTATGGATCGGTACACCTACCTACAAGTCGATAGATGTCTTCGCAGAATAGTGGGGTGATTTACGAAATTTTATTATCAATACCTTTTGGTGAAGGACGTAACCCTTACGACGACGTGAACTGGACTAGATGACGACAATAATGCTACGGAGAAAGAGTCGTTATTATTCAGTCTGACCATAACCGGAATATTATCTATTATCTGTTATTTATTCGGGTGAACCCGCCATCTATGGCCATCCCTCCACTTTTGTCCATATCGGCATAAAAATGTCTAAAACTAAGGAACGATGAAGATGAAAAATATTGAAAAAATTTTTATGCGAAGCCTAATCGTGTAGGATTAATAAAAACATACGACTATGGTTATAATTTTTCAGCTAAAAATCATTAAAGCAAAATTACGCGTGGTGTTTCGCAGTTTACGTTTTTGTTCACGAAATGAGTACCTGAGAACTGGTCTCAACTGACATGTGTTTTGAAACCGTAAGGTAAGACATTATGTCAATAGTTTATGCTTTTCTATGCTGGAATACAATTAAAATAATGAAAAATTTTTCAAATTTCACTAATTAATGGGGGTGGCCAAGTTTGGAAAGCACATAACAAGAATTCTCATCTTTGGCCCCGTAGTGACCAAAAATGTTAATAGTGGGTTTACCATCTATGACAACATCACTTTTTGAAGCTGTAAGTAATTATACTGATATTATAATATTCTTTTCTACGCTGGAAAATGATAATTATGACAAGAAAATTTGAAAATTTCACTAATTAATTAGGATGGCTAAAGATGGCAAGCCAAATATCAGGAATTTTTATTATTGGCCGCTAGTGGCAAACGATGTTAATAGTGGATTTACCATATATGACTATAGTATTTTATGAAGGTTTTTTCGGAATGTAGGCTTAATTTTGAGAACTTTTGTAAATTTATAATATTGAGTGTTGGTGCTTCTTGTAGTGGGTAGAAGCTTAATATTAGTGTGGTTTAAGGTCCAAGGGACCATATAAAGTTGGTTGGAGTCACACGCCTGTTTCACACATCTCGTAACTCTCAACTGACGTTGCCTCAACATCAATGTCTCCTCTACCAAGACGAAGTGCTCTGGCGCATCGCCCATGCGCAGGAGACCCATGGGCGGAATCACAACACTTCTGGCTTGGTCGTGTATAAAGCTACTTCGTATCTTAATTAGGTTTATGCCTCTATTTTTTCTTCGAAAGCATACATTTTTCTGAGGTGACTAAAGATGGAATTTGAAAAGAAAATAATATCAAAAAAAGTTTATTTTTGGTATTTTTATCAATATATTTTTTTTTATAAAATCGTATAAGAATCGATTGTGAAAAATATCATTACCTATACTATGAAAAATAAAAATTGCACTACCATTCGAATCACACATTTTCAATTTTTAAATGAATTTCAAAATTAGGAAATCTCTGAAGGTTGCCAAAGATGGCGGGTTTACCCTATATAATTTTTCTGCTGTGAAGAGAAATAAGGTCATCTGATACATGTCTATCAGAAATTTATGACACAAAATTCATGACATCATCAACCCTCTGAAAATCTTCCATCTCTGCCCTTCACCAGAGTTATTATCAAGGGGAAAAAAGGGGAAAAGTGTGACCAAAAATGGTATTCCAAATTTTTGACAAACCTTCAGTCGAAAGACATTCAGTTGTCAAAATAATTTTTGTGAAGAAAAGCTGACACGAGGCGAAGAAAATTTTTAGGCGTCTATTGGTGGTAAGGCAATTATAAGACAAGGTTTACATGAATAAGAAATGAAGTTTTGGGCACGAAAATTAAAGCTAATTGATTTTCTATGCGAGGCAGCAGCTTTTCTGATCCACTTTTTTGGCTAATTCCTGTTGCAATAATAGATGAAAATTATTTTTGTACGTTCGAAGGAAGTCATTACCCACCGCCTTCGCTTTTTATACTTTTATTTAGACTGGAATGGTATCCTCTTTCTCTCTCCCTCTCTCTTTCTCTCTCTCTCTCTTTCTCTCCATTACTTGGATACTAAATTGATTTATAGACTATTTTTTGTGTTTTAGAAAGTAAGTAGCAAGTTTTCATTGCCTAACAGGAAACGAGCACAATAAAATATCAAAAATTCCCAGATACAGCATCTGAAACATGGACAAAGATCATATGTACTATCATAATAATGGCTAACATAAAACATAAAATATTTTGAAGCCAACTAATCCACAAAATTATTTTGTATCTTTTTTGGTAATGTTCCAATGGAAACAATTATTGCAAATTTAAAGAACAAATTAGCATTATTGATATTTTTAACTTCATAAACTCAAAATAATGCATGTAGTTTTTTATCTACAAGAGACAGACTAATGAATCAAAGTATTGTAATGTATATATTTGTCTATTTTTAGAAATGACGAACATTTTTGTCTACACGTTTTTGAATACCAAAAACGTAGGTATTCATCAACAATAAAACATCCTATAACTCTTTATAAACAACCACTAATTTACCTGTATTTGATTTTATGAATATAGATATAATGTTTGTATATTCATGACCTAATTATGCCTGTCCCTCGAGTATATTGCGAGTCAGCACAACCCTATAATAACAACACCCTACCTCACTTAGCCTATCCAACACGTACACTTACATACCCCAAACGAGTATATAAACCCTCGATTCGAAGTAAAAAACACAGTACCTACACAGTTCTTAAACAATTACTTCTAAGTACCTAGAACCTCTCCTGCAGAGCAACTAGTGAACAGATAGTCATGTCTATAGGGTTTTGATGATATATATTTAGTTATTTAATGTATTAATTAATGTACTGTTGGTGTACAATTTAATATTATATTAAATGTGTTAATTCAAACTTGTGTTTTTAATATCATTGAGTCTCTCAAATACGTTGAGGTCCACGATAGTTGTGGATGATAAATTGAATATTTTAATTATTATAGAGGTATTAATGCTTGTTCAGTATTTAGTATCTCGTGTATGGTGTAACACTGAAAGTGAACTAGGTACTTTACCACCTCTTTTGGCCGTTACAAGTATAACTTTTATTGAACTTATGTGTACCTTCCACATGGTTGCAGAGAAATTTTCAATAACTTTAAAGTTGACTCCACAATAAAGATGTTATTGCCCCCTCGACTTTAAAAATCAGGCATAATTAGTAGAACTTGTATAAATTTACATTTTGAAATTAATTACGAAGGATAAAACAGATTTATTGCATTGTTAATTTCCCGTCAACAGAATTGAGGCGTCCATGATGAAATTATTGATTTTTGAAAATATTGATCTGGGGAAACGATACGTTAAGGTTGTACGGGGGTAGTTATACTTCGTGGGTATTGTAACGCGCAGTAAAAGGAAAATATAATTACATTTGGGTTAGTCGGAGCGAAAATTTTCCATTTTTTTTAAGGAATATTTTGACGTAAATATTCTCCCCTTTGGTGTCGAACGATTAACTCCGTATTTGTTAAGGCTCATCTAAAGAATATTGACTAAATGTAATTTCGTAAATCCAATTACATACGTTATTGAAAATATCGAACTTCTGTTAGAGTGTTGCGATTTGGTTTGCAATAATTAATAATTAAGTATTCTGCCTAATTTTGAAAACTATTTCTCTACCATTTTTGTTTTAGTCGACCGTTGGTTGGCTAATGAGAATTCTTTGCGAGGTGACATTGCACCATTGATTTCTTCAATAAAGCATCGATAATCGATGGTTTTGCCAAAAACCGGAATTCATAGAAGGTGTTGGATTGAATAAGATTGTTCAGTTGATAAACAAACGTAGGAAAGCTCCACATCGTGTAGGTAAGATAGAAAACAAATCTTCGCAATAAATCTTAGCATTTTCTTCCTCAGTTAGGCTACGTTTCCTATTCAACGGGTCCTATGTCATCAACATCACTTCTACTCATTATAGCACGATTTTTTTTTTTTTAGAATTTCGTAGGTTTTCCGTTAAATTTACAGCAATTTTTCCAATTACCAGAGATGTCTGATTATGAGGATACTAAAATTAATGATAGGCATATTTTTTATTTTTTATTTATTTTTCAATTCCTAATGAGTTTATAAGATTATTCTTAAGATGAGATATAACTTGCGTGATTAATATCGTTGATTTGTGACAATCATCGATCGTGTAGTGATTAAATGATCTGATATTTGGTAAATTTTGAAAACCTGCCACTTCAACTATAGTAGGTAGCTTACACACATCAGATAGAGATTTCTTTTTTTTTTGCGCTTTTTTCTTCTTCTATGTCTTGTCCTTTAAATAAATTAAAAAAAAAAAAAAAAGTGAGTCGAAAGTAATTTTTGTCCGTGATACTTTTTAATAGAGAAACCCATAAAGACTGTCATTAATTATTCATTATAAATTATGCGCGGCGACGACGAGTTCAATCTGGTTTTACGTAAAATTTCAGATTCGCTAGACTGCTTGGTATCGTATCAATGTGCTTCCATTATGTAGGTGTGTATGTGTGCGAGTAGGTCTACATACGTAAGCATATAATATTATGGTTAAATGTATTCCAGAATGGAGCATTCAGGTTTTTTGTGTTTTTTTTTCTCTCTCATTTTCAACAAATTATTCAAACATTCGATGCGAGAAAATTAATCGGCTGGAAGGAGAAAACAAAAAGAAGAAGAGGCAAAGGTCAGGAGAAAAGAAAACAAAAAACAGAAAAGTTTTGTTGGGTTTCATAAATCTAGAATGTCGCCGCGACAAAGATGTGAAAACTGTATTCATGATCTTCCAGTTCGTTCATTTTTACTAAATTTTTTGGAAATTTCGGTCAATTTTGCGGACCCGTTCTCCATTCAGTGGTGGAGGAGCTGAATTACATCGAAGAGTAGGCTTCTCGTAGGCGATTTGACGCAATTCTGTGATCTCTGTATAAGAACATAATATAGGCCTCGAACAGAAAACACAGAATTAGGGTTCTTCAAATATTGAAATAGTTTTATCGTTTTTTGCGAATTAATGTGGCATTTAGGTACTGGTTAAACGATCTATTTATGATTGATCCTTTTTCAAACAGCTATTGTGCATTTTTTACCGAGTCGAGGATCAACCATCAGAAGGCTAGCTAGACATTTACATGCAATAGACAGACCTATTTCCGGATTGGACACTGTGGCTAAATTCAACGTAATATATTATACAGTGGCGAAACATTCTTGTTTATACCCGTAAATTCCACGCCTGTTCCTATAGTAATGATGCAGTGTACCTATTGTCTTCCTTAACAATGGGTGCTTGGATGCATTAGAGCATTAAACAGAAAATATTTACTGATGTGACGTCATATAGTGAAAGCTGAGCTTTTTCATGAGAGTGTGCGTATACGAACACGGACGATTGCTTTTAACATTGGAAATGTTTAACCTGAGATACATAGTAAAAAGATGACGTCATATGCAACGAGAAGTCAAAACAAAGTTTGCAACACAAAATGAAAAAAACAAAGTTTGTAACGCAGAAAAAACAAATTTTGCAACAAAAAGTAAAAAAAACAAACAAATTTTACAACAAAAAGTGAAAAAAAAACAACAAAATTTGCAACAAAAAGTGATGAAAATGTCAGAAACTCCTCAAAAAAATTGCATAGATATCTATCATATATATTCAAAATCAAATACGCCAAATCCAAGAGGTTTTTGAAATAGGACATACAGAAAAACTAGGAAATCCATTTTTAAATCCCCATCACATAGGATAGTAAACCTAACAAAATGTGAAAACAAAGTACACGAAAAAATTACGATTACGTAATGCTTTCAAGTGTGGATAATTTATATTTAACAAAATGAAAATTAAATATAAAAATCATTTCCAACGTATCCTCGACTACGCAAGCAATGCAAATCGTGTAAATTTTTCACTTACGAAATTTTATGTTCTTCGCAGCTTGAGCTATATAACTGGAGCAACTGTTGATAGATCAGTGCTCATGAAAAAGCTGTAGGTGTAAATTCACTTGAGTGATTGGCTAAGTTATGCGGTGGATATACCCAATCGTAAAGGTTTGAAAATCCGCATATTATAATTTCTTCGTTGCAGCTGTTGATAGTTCAATCAAAACGACGTCCTATCCATTCCTGCAGAATCTCCAGGATCGTCGTAACTCATACAGGCAATGTACAGATTACTTACACAAGCTAGCCCATCTAACCATTAGATTATACCGCAGTCAACCTAGCGGAAAATTACATTTCACTTTTCATTGAATGCCTTAGATATGTCCAACACATGTCATTAATTTGAATAAATAGCACCAAGTGGTGGGAGGAGACGGGAATGTCATTATTATTCGTGCATGTTCAAGCTCGATTATATTGTAATAACTTATCCAGTTATTAAATGATTAACGCCATTTTCCACTTGACGAAAAACATAAGCAGAAAAAAATTACGTCAATGGTTTATGTACAAAGTCATGGCTCAATGAGGAAATCAATATCTAAATTTCGTTTATCCTAACAGATTTCATGAACGGAAACTTTCAACAGAAATATGCATCCGTAATTGGGATAGGAGTTAGAGCAGATCTGCGGCACAGGCGTCTGCTTACTAGCCAAGTACTAAAGGATTCAGCACTACAACTTAATTTAGTTGTATTTAGTCGCATCCCTTCACAAATTTACAGCTACATTCTTCGTAGCTACAAAAAAAGTTCTTTTCAGATAATATGTGAATTAATTATAGTCACTAGAAAATGGGTATCCCTACCTCATTGTTGGTTATAATAAGAAAAAAACTGGAGTATTTCATTCAGGAATTTCCTTCCTCCTGTCTCTAGCTTGATAGCACGTAATATTAAGCGATGTCGCACCACACAAACCAGAACACCATGTAAGTGCGATCCATCCAAAACTTCTTTTTTGGAGCGCTCGTGGTCCATAAATTAAACGTTTAAAATCCAAACAAAACAAAACGATTCAGCCTTCGGGTTTCATAATCTCGTTTTCTGAACATATTAATTATTAAGAAACTCTTACGCAGCCAGCCTCGCAAGAAAAAGTAAATTTTCTTTGTTTAAAACTCACCTCATCTATCACCAACATTCTCCTAATAAAGTAATATAATATAATATTTATACTTTTTGCAAAAAATCACCAATATCACCCATATACGAAGCATACAATAAAATATACTGATTCAGTGTCATATTTTCAATATATTTTATGAATAAATTTTTAATTTTTGTGTCAAAAATCATTATTTTTTTGTGAAATGAAAAATTATTCCAAGTTCTAACTAATATGAGTTTAGAAAATAATTCGATGGTTCTCTTTCCTGCAGTGACGAGAAATGTAAATTATATATACAAAAAAACAAAAAAAAAAAACAAACAGTTATACCTGAAAAAAATCTTCTACGTTGCAAAACGAAATATAGTGCAGTCGTCGACGTGCTGATTAAGAAAAGATTAGTAGAGATTTTAGTGTCTATGTCAAATTCTAGTGTATGAAAATGGGTGGAAGATGGACGAAAATTGACCTTTTACTGAGAACGTGTGGTTTTTAGACTAAAACGAGTGTTTTTTCAGATGAAGTTTTAAAATGAATTTTTCGTGGCTATTATCAGACGGATAAAAGAGGGAATATCACGCTGAATGACTAATAAATTGGGAACAAATTGACCAATCAAAACCAAAATTAGTAGGTCTGTCCTGGCATAGAAGATACCGTTGGTAACGAATTTCATGACTATTGAAAAAGAAACTTTCATTGAGATAACATGGAAAATTAGCAACTCCAACAGCCCCAGGGAATGAGCCATAATACCAATAAGAACTGTAAGGCGTGATGGTAGGCGCATGCGCACATCTACAGTGACCTTTTAGTGTATGTGAGCGTGGTTCAATATCAAAATTAAACCACACGTGGTGAATTGTGCAGCCCGAGTACTAAAAAGTGTGTTCGCTCTACTATACATTGGCACAGGCAACACAATATACCAGCAAGTGTGTAAATACACCTGTCACCACTGGTAGGAAGTCGCCACAAGAACCAAATTAAAAAATACGTTCGATATACTTCAAATCAATGCTTGTATCAAATTTTATGACTATAGCTTAAAAATTACTCCTTTTAGAACCGTTAATCTGCCGAAAATGCAACAAAATCGCATCTACTAGACATACCGTAAGGTCTATCCACACCAAAATGGGTAGGTATTGTCTTCGACCTAAAAAATATATCGACACCAAATTGAAGGCTTATCGATTGAAAAATGCGACCTGTACGCTGTTCGATAAAAAAGTGAATATAAACTAACCTACCGGACGGACCATGCGTCCAATCCGGACCAAAAACAATGGAATTCTTCCCAAGGCGGATCCGAATATGTGTTTCAAAGTTCGAAACTATCCAATCGAAATTACGCCTGGAAACGGACTCAACGCAATAGGGGGTAGGTACTAATAAAAACAAACGAATTTTCAAAAATAGAACCAAAATGCTCAGAAGATCATGAAACAAAAAACGTACCTACTCCCACCCCTGGGTCCGAATACTCGGACCATTTTAATAAATAGATTTTTGAAAAAAATCTACCTAAAAAAGGATATCGATTTTCATGTTTACAACCCTATCTGCCTAATCTTCCCAAGTATACCATTCATAAATGTATATATTATGACAAAAATACAAAATTTTTGAAATGATAAACACGGGCACGCTAATGCGTTACGTATTTTCTTCGTCTATGAAAGTGTTATTTAGAGCTTGTAGTCAGCTTTTCTAAAAAATTCAATATATTGATGCAATGAGCACGGATGGGCAGCAATGGGCAGCAACGGTTAAACGTTGCGGCTGCACTATACATCGACGGTTACCTACGTTAAATTCACTTTAATGGACGATAATACGTTAAATAAATAGTTGCCGTTTGAAAAATACTTAGTTTAGCCCGTTCGTGATTCGAATATTTTTGTAGCCATGCATCCATGACAAAATACTTACCTACTTACTTGAGGAGTTATTTTGCTTCCTCGTTGATGCGGATGCACTCGATGAATGCAGATGTGGACGAAGAAAAAAATTTCGAAAAATTAAATAATACTCGCCTTTTTTCCCTCTTTTTTTCCCTTTCTTCTTTTTTTCTTGATTTTGGAGGTACCTAGTTTAAACCACGATCCCTCCCTTCACCGATGCGAAAATTATTGAAACATAAAAGTATTATATTTTGTGAAATAAATTGTACGAAAAACATTCTACCGCAGCGATATAGTTCGTTAGAAAACATACTTTGCCAATTTACATCGACAATTCAACAAACAATTCAGAATTCCGAATACGCGAAACATAGCTGTAAGAAACTGTCGATAGTTGTCGTTATCTAACAAGCATAACTATATCTGTATATTGGAATATCGTTGTTTCAGTTTTGAGTAAAGTAAGTAAAATAACCTTTTGCGCCGTAAATACGAAAACGATACTTCCAGAAATACAGGCGACTTGCATTTCTCCAGCAATTCTTCTGTTTTAAATTTTTGTCGAAAACTAAGGAACTGATAGGCAACAAACTCCGATCAGATCTGGTCCTACAAGGACCTACCGTGAATATTTCAGTACTATCCCTTCGGTAGTTTCTTCAAAAAAATAAATATTCATGACAGGTGAGTCTCTGGAAAATAGATTGAAAATAATGGTGATGATGATGATGATGATGAATGTACTAATTTAGGAAAGTATTATTTATGATACAAAAATATCGTTACAGTTTTTAACTCAAAAACTATGGTGCCTATGAAAAATATGTAGATGACCAAATTTGTAGAAACTGTTATGAGAAAATTTTTTGGTAAGAATAACATTTTCTGTAGGAATAATTTTAATAATAATACAATTTACTATATAATAATTACAATTAACACATTTTTAATAATTGGAAGATTCAGAAATTAATTAATCCCAATAATAATAAATTCATCTCACCCTAGGTGAGAAAATTGGGAAAATAATTGTAAAGTATGTTTAAAACTCCTTTGGAGGCTGAGGGGGGAATATCAAGTTGAAATGTGGTAAGTATACGATTTTATATAGTTTCACCTTATAAAATAAACCTCAAGGAGTAAAATACTATCTTAATTTTTTGCTAAGAAAATGATGGGTGGCAGAGAAGCGGACTTTTTGTTCCACCGCACTGTAAAAAACTTACATGATTTGCATTTCTTGCACGGTCGAGGATACATTGAAAATGATTTTTGAATTTAATTTTCATTTTGTTAAATAAAAATTATTCCCACTTGAGTGTATTTTGTAATCATGATTTTTTCTTGAACTTCTTTTTTCACTTTTTGTTAGGTTTACTATCTTATGTGACGGGGGTTTAAAAAGGATTACCTAGTTTTTTTCTATTTGTAGGTATCTATCAGCCCATTTCAAAAACCTCTTGGATTTGGCATATTTGATTTTAAATGTATAGGATATCTACCTATGCAATTTTTTTGTAAGGTTTCTGGTATTCTTATCACTTTTTGTTGGAACCTTTTTATTTTTCACTTTTTGTTATAAACTGTGTTTTTACTTTCTGTTTTAAATTTTGTTTTTTTCACTTTTTGCTGCAAACTTTGATTTCACTTTTCGTTGCATATGACATAATGTTTTATTTCCAATGTTAAAATACTCCGGATTAACTGTTGTTAAAGAATAACTACGTCACATTACCTCTAAATTTACTTATAATATTATAATATAGGTGTGTGTATATATATATGTAAGAATATGTATTCACATTCTTAAAATAACCACAGTTTCTGTCTGTGTTTCGCACTCACTGATATAGTGAGTTGCAGAGATCTCTCATATATATATTAGATTTGTATCATATTCATCTATTGATGGATTTTAAGTATGAAAAGATGAAAGATGTGTCTGCATGATTCTTCATTATTTTCTAAAGAGCTTACAAATCCATCAATACATGCCAAGCTAGTGGGATGATTTTGAGGAAGACGGAATGCTAATTAGTAAACAATCAGCTCAGTTCTTTCCCTAGTGCGGCTCCCCCTCGAAGAATGGGGATGTAAGAATATGTATTCACATTCTTAAAATAACCACAGTTTCTGTCTGTGTTTCGCACTCACTGATATAGTGAGTTGCAGAGATCTCTCATATATATATTAGATTTGTATCATATTCATCTATTGATGGATTTTAAGTATGAAAAGATGAAAGATGTGTCTGCATGATTCTTCATTATTTTCTAAAGAGCTTACATATACATTTTTGTTTAACTCGGTACAGGTTGCAATTCTTATCCGATAGTCATGAGATTTGATATACGCATATTCAAATATATACAAGGAAGAACCCTGTTGTTTTTGGTCCAGATTGGCCCGATGGTATGACTCAAGCATCCTATTACATATGTTACATTTTCAAGGCAATAATGATTCAAAAATGCTCAATTTTCAATCAATGGTCACAAAATTTTGTACAGACATTGAATATGATATTCTAACATTCTGCAAAATTTGGTTTGAGTCTGCGTAATGGTTCATGCGTAGAAATGTTATGAAAAAATCTTCAACTGTTGCCATGAAAAGAAGATGATTTCAGATGAACCAAAAAATTTACACGATTTGAATTTCTTGCACAGTCCAGAATACATTGGAAATAATATGATTTCGAATAAATAAGATAGATATACCTATGGAATTGTTTTGTGGGATTTCTGACATTTTTATCACTTTTTATTGCAAACTTTGTTTTTTTCACTTTTTGTTGAAAACTTCTTTCTCACTTTTCATTGCATATGACGTCATATTTTTACTAAGTACCTCAAGTTAAACATTTCCAATGTTGAAAGCTGTGTGGAAAGCAAGCTTATTGTTATTATATTTGCCAAGCAATCACTAAACAATCACTATTAACTTACACGAGTATTTTGTAACCTCGCAATACAATTCATTATGAATTTTCTTGATACTTCATTTTAAATCTATTCCACTAATTTTTAGCCAGCATTCTGCTAAATACTTTTGATATTATGCTTTTTCTTGTTATATATTTATTTATTTTGTTTGATAAAACCTAAATTTTATAGCGTGGCTTGCTGCGCCAGAGTTCTTTTTTGTTTATATCATGCTGCTGAAAAAATTTTCAAAGGGTTATTTTTCTCCTTTTGTGGCATTTATAGATTTTTTTTACGAGAGTTTTTCTCTCTTTCACTTGATCCAAGCGTGAAGCCTCCAATAGTTTGCGTACCTAATGAGCCCCATAGCGGCTCTTGTCGCATGTTGCTCATTATCAGGTTTTGCAACACTGTTGCCAAAAACCTATTTATAATCATCAATTCTTTTTTTTTTCTTTTTTTTTTTATATAATTTTAAATTTTGTTTTGTGGAAAAGCTGAAATAAGAAATTAATAATTTCATCATTAGTTTATTAGTTTTATATTGCTTTGTCTTATCCATTTAAGTAAATTCCAACATGTATGAAATTTGTTCAGGTTCAAAAATCAGTTGATTGAACTTGACTGTACTTAGGTACTTGGTCAATTCAATAATTGTATGTAAGTGGACTATCTTGTTTCGGGTAATTTTATTTTATTATTCCTATTATATTTTTCCTAATTGTAAATTATTGATCTATTACGTTAATTGTTAATTATTGATTTGTTGTCTTATTGCCTTTCTTCAAGAAACCTGATAACCCTTCTTGCAGTTTTGAATCAAAACAGCTTTATTTTTCACGCAAAACCCAGTGGTGAGCAAAATTAGTTTCGATCTTAATTGCTTTTGCTTATCACTAGAAGAAAAGTTGCTACAGCCCTTCTAGTCGCACATTTTTCACCTTTTTCAACACCCATAACGTAATACACGTATCATCAAAACTGAAATGAATAATTTTGAAAAACCATCGAGAAAAAAATATGATTATTTTATGATCGGGGAGAGGGACATTATGCAACATCCCAACCCTTTCGAAAATAGTTAATCGATATTAATTAGATTTTGCACGAACTGACTCCTTTTTCTTGTTTCATCAGGATATTGAGAAATCCCAGCATCTACAACAACAGCTTCTATAATATTGAACATAAATATCTGGTTTATTACAAACAAAAAAATTAGTTCATCTGTGTTTCAGTTGTGGTACGTAAACACCATTGTCCAATGAGGTCTACAAAATTATTCGATTAAAAAAAATAAAGACTCGCGAGTTCTGATAGATTTTTCAAAATCGTATTTTTGGAGTTTACCTAACGGATGTCAAAATTATGAAAAACAAAAGTGAAACTGGTACCAATCAATTCGAAAACCAACGGTGGGTTTTATTTTGACGAGAATTTAAGCGACAAAACTTTCCAATACGTTTTACCAAAATCGTATGTCTCTAGAAAAGTTCATATTCAAAAGAAATGGGGGAGAAAATGAAAAACGAGAAAGGAGACAGGAGTTTCAATCAACTGTCAACTGTTCTGATATTTTGTACAAGGTCAAAATATGTAATCAACAGCTATTGTGCGAGAGTTTTTCGCAAATTTCGGAGAAACAAGAATAATCAGTTACATGTGCACTACTTCGCCACAACAACTAACCCTTCCGCCATTTCTGTTTTCGTATTATTGAGAAGAACTTACGTTGGCTAAAACGATACTTTATGATCGATTCGATACTTTCACTTTTTACACACTCTCGTACTGCTTGTACGGGTTTCTTTTGGTTCGATTAACTGTCCTTGAATTTATTTCTTCTTTCGATGGTGAAAATTTGGTGTGAAAAAATTATGGTGGTTTTTCTTAATTCTTTCTTTCTGAAAGGAAGATTGCTATGTCAGGTAAATTTTTTCAGTGAGACTTAGATAGGTTCTCGGGAGTAACTTCGTCGGACGTGCTTTAACACCACATCATATTTTTCTATTACCTACTTTTTTCGTGAGATAAGCAATAGGTATGGCCTGTTTTCGTTGTTTTTTTCTTTAAAATTTTTTATTTCTCCCACTCGATAGGTACTGTTTATCTTGTGAAGTAGACGGAAGCCAATACCAACAATAAATGAACTGTCGAGCAGACAGTGTGACGTCCGAAAAAATCACAAAAACCAAACAAACAACAAACAAAAAAAAAGAGCCAACAGAAAGGCAGGTAGAGTATAGGAACTCCTGCATGGCCAAGTGTAGGAATAGACAAAAAGGAAGAAAAAGGAAAATTCACCATTTCAGAACTGACATCCCAAAGTCCAGAATAACCAACCACCCCCCTCCCACCACATGCCTGATTATTAGGCTATCATTTTAATTTTGATTCCCAAGAAAAGAGTGACTGAAACAGAGTAATAGAAAAAACCATATATTTACTGATCCTCTGTGACAGCTCCGCAGCAGCCTGGAGACGATGCAAGTTCAGGTGGTGTTGTTCTGTGATGCCTCTCGTCGCCCCGGCTGTTGTAGCCCCACTGACAAACACTGGTACAGGCAAAAACAGCAAAAAGTTGAAATAAATTGCAACTAACTGGATTCTCTGCTCTGCTTCCACTGCTCTATCTGGTTGAAGGCAGGTCCACTGTGGAGGTGCGGTTTCTGCACCCCTCTGTGGCCTTTTTCGAATTTTGATTTAGGCAGAATTCGAATTTGACCTTGAGGGTCAAATTAATTTTTAATTTCGATTGACACAAAAAGACATACGAATTGTCCACCCTAATGGACAAAATTACAAGAAAAGTGTCAACTTTCAAATATTTCGTGACCTCCAAAAATAGGCATGAAACCTTGAAATTAAGGAAAATTTTATACACACAATTCGCGATTTATTATGGTAACATTAAACGGTGAGGGCAGGCCCCTCCGAGTAAGTTTTCTAATTTCGAATTGAAAATTTAGTGGCCGAAAAAAAACACTTTCGAGGCGAAAACCTCTACACGGCGCGATCCGACAGCTAAAATTCAACTAACTTTAGGCTAAAACTATAAGGATCGCGCCAGGCATTGAGAGAAATTCCCCCCAGAACTCACCACCAATTGCATCGCCTCGTACATTCTCACACTATAAAATTACAGCCAATCACCTGTGGAAAAGAGATAGTTTGAATTTAACGACTTTTTCGGTCCTTTAGGCGAGCAACCAAACGGACCGCCAAAAGTTAGGCAAGTACATGCGAGAATAAAGTGTAGGCTATTGTATAATTGAGCGTAAGTTGCGGCTAGGCTAAGCGGCAAATAATAGGTAACACGGACAGGCGAACAAGTTGAAACTGTGTAGCCTAGCCGCGTTCGAGAATACAAAATACATGGTAAAAATATAATTTCATCGCCGAATTTGTGAATTATGATCTCCAAATAGTTCGCCGATCGTATTTTGCCGTGAAGGGAGAAAAACTCATCATAAAGAAGAGGTAATTCGGCGAGCGCATTTTGCCATCAGGAGAACAAATATTTCGGGAAAAAAACAGGAGAGAAGTGACGGGAAAAGACGTACTTATTTGAAAGAGAAAATTATAGGTCGGGCATCTCAACAGTAAAATGGATAACTTGGAAGTTTTTTTCGACGAATGAGTTCAGTTTTAGAATTCCAAATTGGATTTTTAAAAGTTCCAGTTGACTTATCGGCGTCCAGTAGCGCTTACGTTTTATACGTCACTAAATATTTGCTATATTTGTAATTTAATGAAAATATACTACCAATTTTGATGCGAATCTGCCTGAAGGTACCTCCATAAAATCCATTTTCGTTTCGATTTTGAATCAGTTAATGTTTCTAAAATGTGTAATTTTAGGTTAACAGTTGAAAAATTAGGGAAACCTATTTTTTCTGACGGAGCTGCCGCTGCTTTATAGTTTTTTTTTTTTTTCTGTTTTGTTTCTTATTGAGCTCAAAAATTTGAATAATATTAGATATACTACGGAGGGAAAAGAATAAATAAATAAAAATACTGATAGAAAAGTTTGTTCGTAGTTCCGTGTTTACTAAGATTTATGAAATTTTTTGAGAAGGTATTTTTTTTTTTTTTTTTTTCAATTGAACTCTTGGCAGGAATAATGTCAATAAAAAACCGCGTTATTTTTAAAGAAACAAAAATACTTTACCTACATTCCGAATTACTGCCATAAAAGAATTACGATAGGCAAACGTTTCAACACGGAAGGTCTAACAGGTTGCCGTATCGTACATGCAATAATACACCGTATTGGAGTATCATCAATTTTTTGCGAGGTTATTTTTACACTCGAGTCCTTACTGACAGCCGTAATTTTATAAAAATGCATACGTAAGAATCAATTAAGTTTTTATTGAGTTCAAAATCTCTACTTGACCTATAACAGAAATTACTGTTAGCACTTCTTTCTGATGAAAATACCGTTTTTGATTTACCTACTATCATAACGAAAATGTTTGAGAAGCGTTATTCCAAACAGCCATAAGTCAAACGAGTCAAAATTTTTGAAACAAACAAATTTTCATTTCAGAGCTGCCAACGTCCAAAGTAATAATATGTTTTTCAAATGCCTAAAACATTATAGGCATTCGACTAGATAGAGATACGCGGTTATTGTGGATTTTGAAATTACACCTCTTGAACCAGAACAGACAACGTCATAAAATCAATTTCTTCAAAAATTGACTAAGGGTAGTTCCGAGACTAGAATAGTCTGTTCAGGCATGTAACCAATTCCTTATTTATTATTGGTAGAATTAATTTTTTTCTCATTGAAAGAAGAAAGTAATGGTAAGCTGTTTGCACAACTCCTTCGCGCAGTATTTCGTCACTAATTTTTGGTTTTAAGGAAATCACTCTGGAGGTTTTAAACTCCTTATCGGCTACCTTTGAAAACAGTATTCCGGTAAGCTACTTATTTTAAAACGCGATCCCCTCGAACCCAAAGTCTGTTTTTCACGACTCACCTACATTTTGTACAGCCAATGAAACTGAATGTATTCGGCTTGTGCAGTAGTTAAGAAGGCTGTACAATAAAATTTCAGAGAAGATACTTCGCACAGCTGTATTCAAGAATGCGAGAAATCATCCACAAGGTGATGGAAAATGCTACGCAGAAACTTCGGTTGCCATTGAAAGATAATAATTTTTGGCAAATTCTGTATTTTCGAGGCATGTAGGCATGTATGATATGGTGAAAGTAGCTAATTGCAGAACTCTTACTTTTTCCACCCCTCAATATTTTTTTTTACTCTTCAATTTATTTTTCTTTCTCCTTAATATTCTTTTTCTCACAACTCAATTTTGTTTCCTTCTCCTAATTGGTTCCTCAGTTTCCCTCATATCTTTAATATCTCATTTAAATTAATTCGATTTTTTTTTTTCTCTTGAAAATTCTCTCATCTAGGAGTCAGTTTCAAACTTACAGCTATCAGCTGTATTTCCCAGAAAAACAAGTGGCTGACTTACTAGGAGGCCATTAGGCACCAAATTCCTGTCAAACTTTGTCCTATAAAATAACTACTTTTTGTAAAAATTTCAACCCACCATGAACCATGTGAGGACGTAGTACTCGTATAAGGTAATAGGGGCTTGCACTCCTTGATGAAGGTTACTGCCAAAAGGCTGGCTAATATTTGTCTTTATGACATTAAACGAATAGCTCAAAATATGTTTGAACGTAATCACTTGTAAGTAGGTACTTGCAAGTAATGTACAAGAACCAAATTGTGACTAAGCAAACAATCACGGTGATGTCATGATAGTACTCAAATCGGTCCACCATTTCATATTTCAACAAGAAATGACAAACCACCCTTATACACAGATGTATGTATTTACTAAATATGTGTGTATGTGTGCGTGTGAACAAGCTCCTATATAAACCGTCCAAACTTGCTCTAAAATCGCCAGTATTTGGCCAGGTTTTGGCTTACCCATATGTGTGTACATATAAAGGGGTGAAACACGCAATTAATCTGTTGATTACCTTCTTGTGTGAATATTCTTTCACAACAAGGTATTCCACAAACCAAAATTCTTTTCTAATTCTTTTTAATTTTCTTTTCTACTCCTTTTTGTTCAGTTCAAGAAAATATTTTGTTTGTTTTTTATTTTCAGAGATTGTAAAAATTGGTAACTTTGCTCTCATGGGGACTACGAACTTTCTTGATGGCAATAATCCTTCTTTCAAATAACACAATTTTATCAGAAAAATCACATGAAAATCAGTCCTGTGATTCTGGAGTGATAGTGTTTCTAACAGTTTTTAGCCCATAGTACTTTATAGTAATATGTAGAAAAGATAGAGAGGTAGAGATATGCATGAAAAAAAATTAAGTCAAAATTGGATAATAGTGTCATTAGTTTTTTTTTTTTCTGCAACAACCTTCTAAAAAGTTTGTTTCTTTATATGTCTTGATGAAACAAAAAGTAGCAATTTTCAATGCGATGTCCAAAATTAACTTCTGCACATGCACACTTGCAACTTGAATTTCTCGCACATCTCCACTAATTTCTGGCACAGCTTGATTAATTTCTCGCGTGAGTTGGCTACTTTCTCAGTTTTTATTATTTCTCGCTGAAAACAAAATACTGTATTTTTCAAAAACATTCTCAAAACAAGCAAACTGCGAAAAATTCAAAAAAAAATTTTTATGTTTAAAAGAAATAAAATTATTGATTATAATATTTTGATCTGACAAAAAAAAAAAAAATCATCGCCGTTTTTTGAGAAACAGTGGGAGAGTGTTGCAAAAAATAGTGTGTGATACACTTGCAAAGTAGGTGATTGATACTCACGTGATTTGTAGCACTCGCCGAAGAACTCGTATCAAAACCACCTATTTTTAGCACTTGTACCACAAATAACTACTTTTTTGTTGTGAAACGCAAACATTTCATCACCCCAACCCCTAACCCCTCCATAAAGTCAAGTTTAATACCCCGCTTGCAAGCAAACAAGGTAAAAAGTAGAATAATTATTAATTATTATTCAGTTCCAAAATAAACTTTTTTAATAAATGTTTTTTTAGGTGTTAGAAAAAATAGTGTGCAAAAAATAGGTAATTACTACTTTTCGCCCTTGTATCACAAATAACAATTTTTTTTTTAACCTCTTCCATAGTGTATTTTCTTATAACTTACTGAGTATTTTGAAATTTTAAACTAGGCTGCTTTGTTTTACACGCATGCCAGCTTTTAAAAATAAACAGAAAAAATGGCTATCCACCTCTCGCTGCCGGTTGAAAAAGTACACACAGATAATTATATAGGCCTACCAACGAGCTTTGAATTTTGAACCGTTTGGTAAGTCTCGCGCAAAACAACAATCAGCGAATATAAATCTTCAGAAGCTGTTAAATTGATGTCTTAATGTATTCTTATCTAACGTTAATTTCAATCGTTGGAAATAAAAGGTAAGGAAAAAAAAAAAAAAAAAAGAAGAAATAAAAGAGTCTCAACACATACGAAGCGGCTGCGTATTGTGTCGTCGCTAAAGGGCACTGCAAGTACCTATAATTAACCTTCTTCGATTGTTACTCGCAGATATTGCGCAGACAATATGCGATACCGGTACGTATACGTTCTCCAACAATTTATCCAATAAGTACTTAATGGATATTTACTCGTCGACGAAATTATCTTCCAAAGTGCCATTATAATACGTGTTCTTTTCACCGCATTAGGTACTTACCTTACCTATAATACATTTATTGGTTACTCTTTTCTAACGAACAAAGGGGTCAAAATGCCAAATATTTAGAATTTGGTACACGTCAGTTTCGTCGTCTATAGTAAAATTTTCAACCGTACCAAAATATTACAAATTTTACAAAAAATATACGAAAGTTAATAAAAGACTGTTTAGCTAATAAAATAACAGCAAGCCTCCTTTCCGACCAACTTCGTTGGTTCGTCTGGAATTTATCTTCTCTTCGTGGCAATAATTTGCGATTTTTTCCAATCACATCTACGGATGAATCGTTCTGCCGATTGAAATCAAATTTTGCTGAATATTTGAATGTAATAATATTCAATATCTGTATCAAATTTCGTGCTTATGATTTGAAAAATTACGCATTTTAGAACCATTAAAGGTACAAAAACCTAACCTAATAAGATGATCTGGACCAAAACCAATAGGTCTCATTCTTTTTAATAGGTATCCAAATAAGTACACCAAATTTAGAAATTGTCGAATAAATATTGTGACTTGTACAAAGTTACATAGAACAATTGTTTGAATACCTAAAATATAATATCGTTGGTAGGAACAGTTTTACTCCTCTTATAGTAGTAGAGATGCGCGTTTTAGTTCATTTGGTGGATTTAGTTCAACAGGACTCGGTCTTCTGAATGAACTAGATAGGTGAACTAGTTCAAAATGAACGAAATGAGCTGCATGAATCGAACCTTTGAGTATGTATTATTTCATGTGGAGAGCTGATTCGTATACATTTTCTATACATAGTTAATTTCAGACATAGAAAGCCTTTCAGGGAATGAAATGACTTCTTTTACAATCGAGTATATCTATATATAATTCTTATATATAGATATATTTGCGTATAAAAGAAGTCATTTCATTCCCCAAAAACGCTTACTATTTTGTTTCGTTTTTTGGTGATTGATAAGAAATTTCACCCATCCAGTGATTAACTACAATGCTGTGACGTATAAGAGTAAACTAGCTTGTATGTCTATACAATATAACTTTGATTTGATAATATCTTTTAGTTCAAAATGAACTAGTTCATTATCATCTTTCGGTCTCGTTCATTTAGGTCTTTCAAAAGATTAGTTCAAATGAATTAGTTCTCGGTCAACCGACACATCTCTATATAGTAGTCAGTGGTGTAGCATCAGGGAAGACAAGGCAGACATTGTTTACTCACATAAATTTTATACTTACAGTAGAAGAAAGAAAAAGAAATGATCAGAAAAAAAAATGAAAAAAAAACAGCAGGAATTTTTTGCGCTGTGATACCCTTCTAATATTAACTCCCAAAGATGCACTTGTATTATAATCTACTTGATCTACCAGTAGTAAAATCTTGTAGGTAGACATTTTTAAAACTGTCTCTGACAAAATCAACTTCATGGGTAGATAAAACAAAATCCAGTGTGGACATGTTTTTTTTTGTCCTAACATATAATGACCAGGGTAGGGCTTGTAAGCAAAACATTTTTAGCATTATTGGTTACTGGGAACCAATAAAAATCTGTACTGGTTACTGGTTACGGATTATTTGTTAAAAATGTACTTATTAGGTCACTAGGTATTGTTCTAGTTAACCAAAACAACTTTTCTGGTTGTTGGTTGTGGTTATGGGTTATTAGTTGAGACAAAATTTGTGGTAAAATGGACAAAAAAATTTTCTCTAGGTCAAATTATCAATAATTGGTAATTTTTGAAAAAAATAATCAATAATATTGATATTTTAGTAAAACCAATAAAAACCGTTTCTTTCTGATTATTGTTCTGGTTAATGGTTTCAGCATTTTACAAGATTTGGTTATTCGTTATTGGTTATGTGAAAAAAATTTTTTTTTTATTATCAGTTCCCAAATTAATGTTATCAATTTGTTTGGGTTTTTAGTGGTTATTGTTCTGGTTATGGTTGCAGTTAAAAGCCCTAATTACCTATTTGGTTACTGGTTATTGTTCTGGTTAACGAAAATAATTTTTCTGGTTATTGGGTGAGACAAAATTCAGGGTAAAATAGATTAAAAAAATTTCTTCAGGTCAAATTATCTATAATTAATAATTTTCCAGGAAATAATTGGTAATTTTTGAAAAAATTAATCAATAATATTGATATTTCATGAAAACCAATGAAAACCAGTTCTTTTTTGTTATGGTTCTGATTAATGGTTCCAGCTTTTTATGAAATTGGTTACTGGTTATTTGTTAGATAAAATTCTTTTGTTTTGGTTATCGGTTCACAAATCAGTGTTATCAACTTGTTTAGGTTTTGAATGGTTATTTTTTTGGTTATGGCTGTGGTTACAAGCCCTAGGCCAGAATAGACAATTTTCCATATAGCTGAGAGCCCTGGGTACACGTGATGAATTATTTGTTTTCTTCAAGCTGCTTCAAGCTGTATAATATTATACCTATACCAAATTACTACAAAAACTGAATTGTCCTTCTAAACAAATTTTTCCTTCTACGCTACTGATAAAAAGGTATTTAAAAAAATTAATTTTACTTAACATATTTTCCCTACTTTTTATTTATTACAACCGTCTGTGTTTTTTCCGAGCAACCTAGTCCTCTCTTCTGGCTTTTGTTTCTTTTATTTCGTTGACTGTAATACAAGATAAATATTTATAAAGATATATTATTTCCTAGAAATTTTTAATCAAGTTTTAGCCCATTTCTTATGTTTCAATCATTTCGGGACTTTGCAAACCTTTTTGTCTTGTCATCAAGTATACCCCAGCTTACAAAGTTTCAGTCGATTGAATAATGGGAAGTGGATGAAAAATTGATTCTAAGATTTGATCCGAACAAACAGACAGGGAAAGCTAATAAAAACGTGGTAAAAATATCTACTGCGCATGCTCAAGAAACCTTTATCCATTATAGAATTTCAGAATGATGGTATGATTCGTTAACACTGGTAAGGTAGATAAGGCTACTGGGTATCCGTACTCGGTAAATAATCACGTAGTTTAACGAACCTCCTCCCTCCCTAAAATTTTGACTAGATTCTAGACAAAAATTTAGGTTATACTTAAACCGCCATTTAAAATCGATTAAAATCGAAATTTCTGAACGATCAATACGTCCGATCGATGGATAACTTCAAGCGTGATCTAATTTCCTACATCTTTGGCTTGCCTTTAATTTCGACAATCTCTCTCTCTCTCTCTCTCTCTCTCTCTCTCTCTCTCTCTCTTTCTGTCACTCTCTCTCTCTCTCTTTCGACCATTTGATTCTACGATGTTCCTCAAATGGATGATTTCCTAATAATTTTGTTGCTTCGAAATTTCTTGTTTTTACATTAAAAAAAAAAAAATTAAATACATTTTCTCTTTTCCCTTTTGTTTAAAACACATCCGTATAAAAGAATTTCCTATTAATTATCGATCAATACAATGCGCGTCCGTCTTTTCATCGCTAAATGCATTGAAATTCTATGCATTTTTTTTCGCATTAATCCACTTCGTTAATTTTAATTAGAACCGTTTTTTTTTTTGTGTCTTTGTAGCCCTTTTAGTTCGCGTGTACCAGTCTTCTTATTTATATATACGTTACAAAATGAAAGGAAAAAGTAGGCAAACAAAAAGAGAAGAAAAGGATAGATGAAAAGGTACAACAAAGTTTTATCGATTGGATATAGATTCATCGGTAGTTATTCTATCGGTTGTTCTGACTCGCTCTCTCTCTCTCTCTCTCTCTCTCTCTCCCTCTTTTTCTCTTTGTATACTATAGGTACCCACCTATACTTCTTTAAATATAGGTACCTAATTGAAAGCGGGCAAACCTAAAAGATAAAGATGATACATTCTGATAGCATTAGGTATACAACACATGCACACAAATGCAAACAAATCGGCATTTAACATGCATGAAAGTTAAAGTTAACGGCAAAACTATTTGTAAATAATATGTGGATTGTTAAATGTAAGTATGGTATAAGACCATACACATAGGTATACCTGGTATACAGTCAATAGCGAAGATATGCTAAGACAGATGCACACTAGCAGGCTATACGTTATAATTCATTGCCCATCATCGGTATTTATTGCAACAAAAGCAGATAAATGTTGTCTGATTATCGCCATGTATCTTCTTTCGCCCCCCACTCCATCTTTTTTCTCCCATTTATTTATTATTCTTCCCGAAGTAGAACAAATGACGGTTTCTCTGCCCAGCATATACATGTATATATATATATATATATATTCCATTTCCAGATGGTTAACATTATTGTGTACTTGTGTTCGAGTGTATAGATACGTTGATATTCATGTCATCTCGAGTAATTATTATTTAGTTGTTTTTTTTTCCTAACAGAAATACGATGTCCAGTAGTTTTTAAGAAGGTTCTTCAAAGAAAATCTTTGTATTAAAATTGATTTACCCTTTTCTGTTGAATCCATTTCTGGTTGCAATTTTTGTCGAATATTCACAAAATATGAATCATACATTCAGATATACATGAGACACAACCCTATTATTTCTGGTATGGAGTGGCCTTATGGTATCTCAGGTGGAGGCAATTATATTGAATTTTTGGCAATTTAATAGCTTTAAAGTGAGTAATTTTCAAAAAATACTCAAAAACTTTGAAACAGACGTTCACTCATAACTATTCTAACATACTTTCTTCCAAATTTGGTAGCGATTGGTTACACAGTAAATGCCCGGTGGTTGTAGGAGGGGGCTAATTTTTTATGTTAACTCAACAGAGGCCGCAATTCTTGACCCTGAGTCACGAAATTTGGTACAAACATTTCCTCTAAGACAAGGGGTAGACCTACCAATTTCGGTTTCAGTTGGTCAACTTGTTTCTTATAGTCATTAGTTCTTTAGTGTGATTTTTCCCTTGAGATAATAGTCGGGAAAAGTCTATTTTTTTTGGTTAATGGTGAAAAAATCTTGTTTTAGCTTAAAAGAAACCTAATGACCATTTTTATGAACTGCATATACTCAGCCAACTGCGTTACGGTTTCTTTCGAAGTAAAGGGAGATTTTTTAGTTCCCGTTCTGTTTCTCTTATTCTTTATGGGAATAATTTATGGCGTGGTTGTGGTTCACTTTTTCATTTCATGATCCAAAGAAAACTTTTTGCCCTAAAAGCTAAAATTCATAAGTATTGTGTATATTATAGTAGGTATATTACGTTCTATAAAATGCAGAAAGTGCGGTGCAAGTTGCAATTTTTGTCTGATAGCGAAAAACTTTGGCTGACATATTTGTAATTTTATAAGGACAAGATCAATCGCCTTTGGTGTCAAAGGGTTGCCTGGTACATCTGGTTTGTTCAATTATGTTGAGTTTTATTTATTTGAAGGCTCTATAATCGGTGTTTGTTGAGAAATAAAACAAAATTTGAAACCTACGTTGATTCTGCAATATTTTAATATTCTAGCAAATTTGTTCGCAGTTGGTGTCATAATGCTCTGGAGCGATTAAAATGGTCAATATGTAATGAATCAATTCTATCAAATGGTGTTCTGATGATTTCAAAATGCTCGTTTTTTTTAAACCTACTTTTTCTTGCAGCGCTTACTGCGCAAGACTTCCTTTCTCAAACTTTTTACAATTTTTTTTTTTCATTTTTTATTTGCTGTTTGGAATTGTAACGATTATCTTATTAGATGTTTCTTCTTCTTCTTCTTTTTTTTTTCTTATAAAATGTCGGTGTAACGCGTAATTGTTGTAATGAAACGCGAATCCGCGTACCATCAATATAGTGAGCTTGACATTTAACATTTTATCTAGCTTGACAAATTTTATAAGTTTTCTACCTGTTGCATCGTATTTTGAACTTTTTTCCCTTTTTCATTCACATTCGCTTGCAGAAGACACATGTAGCCTAGACTATAGTTATATATATAATCTACCTGAGTATATACGGTCATGCAGTGCCAAAGATGATAATATGCACCCTCCTTTTCACTATAACCCAACTGCTGATGGGAAAATTTCATGTCTATGTGGTAAAATTGCTTATTGCTCTAAGTACAAACATTTATTTTTTTGTGCATTTCAAAATAGCCTTCTCGTAACACTGATATACATCTACTTAAAACTATACAGTCATATACAATAGGTACGGCTCACACTGTTTTTATAATCATTTGCGCACGAAATTATTGAGAGTGAGAATGCCCATAGGTGTACTTCAAGTCAGCATATTGGAGGCCAGAGCCAGGGTCATTTCAAGTACTCAGTGATGAACAAAATTGATCGTGCACTTTTTAAGCGACTAAAATCAACTACGTAAGACCAAAATAAAAATTGGCTGTGTGAGATGAAGACTGACTGGGCAGAATTACGACCAAGATGAAAACCAACGCTCGAATGTGCTGGACCACGACCAAGACCAAAACCAAAGTTAATAATGTTGTTGCGAGACCAAGATTAAGATTAGGACTCAAACGATATTTTTCACATCTTTGCCTATTAGTAATTTTGAAAGAAGAAACTAGTCTCTTAGTTGATTCCCTCTGATGGGAATAAATAGCTCAACCTGGGCTGAATTACAGAAAGTTCAGTAAACACAACATCTCAGATGAATATGCTCATGAAGAATTTATTCATTTTCTGAACATTCAAAAGACTCAAAAAAGTAGGAAAGAAGAACTGAGAACTCACTCCACAGGACTATGACGGATACTTTCAGTGAAAATCTTACTTACTTGATCACACCTCCTGGTTTTTTACAGTTTTGACTTCTCAGAAACGACTGTACAACCCTTAAATAGAACTGAGAACTAACTTTCAAATAGAGCTGGTCCGGAATTAAAACTCGCAATGAATACTTTCCAACGTATAATTAATGCTAGAAATTATTTGAGTTTTAACTTCTCAGAACTGATACTGACGTAAAAACCATTAAGTAGAATTGAGAACTCACTTTGAAAAAAACAGGTTTGGAATGAAAACTTTCGAACTTAATAATATCTCTCAGAATGGAAATTAGACACCTACGTTGAGCCAAAATTAGGTGAATATTTTCTAAGTGGGAGAGGAGTGATGTTGTGACTAAACAAAGTAAATTCAAATTTATGATAATTATGTATAAATAGATATAAGATAGATAGACGAAAAAGATAGAAGATGTGATAACGAAGTGAAACACTTTTGTTAAAAAGCTAAAATATATATGCCATTGAAATATCAATTTTCGCATAAAATAATATGCAAAAATAGGTAACATTTTTTGGGGTAACCTGAGAAATTTAGTTTATCGTTTTATTTTGAACTTAATGCAATTGGAAAAACAACGCATTGGGTGGTTAATGTGAAAAGATATTCCTTAACATAGGAGCCACCTGACCACTGATTTGAAATTCTAACTTCTAACTGGTCATACCGGAGTTCGAAAGGAGTAACTAATAAAACCTCGGTGTGTGCGCTAATAGTTTAAATTCCAAGACTCAAAATTGTAATTCAACAGAATCGTTTGCAAAAATATCAGCGTGAAATTGAATAAGGAATTTTTTTAATTCTGGCATTCTCCTCTTTTGCAGAATTGTTTACACTTCTTATATCGTTTTTCATAATCATTGTTTTTCACCGAAAACTCAATCAATGTGAAAACTGAGCACCATTTAGTGTGGGCTGATTAAAATGTTTGTGTATATTTTTAAATCAGTTAGGCTTCCTTGCATAAGTATCCATTTTTTTTATGTATGCAAGCTAATTACCATTCATGCTTACAACCGTGTAAAAAAAGCTACCTACCTATCTTTGAAATTACACAGTCATCAAAGTAATATTCCAGTCTTCTACACCAGCAGTGATGTAAAAAGAGTACCTACCAATTGGTGCATAACAGTACCTCGAGGCATACCAATCGATACCTAAAAACGGCATCAATAATATTGATACCGTATAAAATAATGATGACATAAACTGTGGGGAAAACTAAAAGCTGGCAGTTTCAATAAAAAGTCCGATAATATCAAGGTACCGAAGCATTGCACAAGTGTCCAAATATTATCTTTTACATTGCAACGGTGCCAAGATCCCAGGTATGAAACCACTAAGGCACCAATACATTGGATTGATACATCAGTGTTCATCTCTGTAATACGTTGGTATCAAACTCATAGATACGAATGCATCAATGTATTTCACAAATGTACAAACATTATCTTTTTCAATTCAGCGTTGCTAAGGTCGCAGGTGCCAAACCACCAAACCACCAAACCACCACCAAAACCCCAATGCATTAGATTAATGCACAAATGTTCATTTTCTGTAATTCGTTGGTATCAAACTGTTAGGTATCAATGCACCAAAGCATTGCACCAATGTCGAAATATTATATTTTGCAATTCAGCGGTGCCAAGGCTCCAGGTACCAAACCACCACCAATGCACTGAACTGATACTAAAATTTTCTTTTTTACAATTTGTTGGTGTCAAACTCCTAGGTGTCAACGCACCAATGCATTGCACCGATGTCTAAATATTCTCTTTTGCGATGCATCGATTTCATGGTCAACAAGGCACTAGTGCATTGTATTGGTGCCAATAAATTCTCTTTTGTAATTTGTTGGTGTCCATATGTTGAAACATTGCATCAAGGCCCACGTGTTTTCTTTTTTCATGCATAAGTACCTATTTTTCTTCTTTTTTTTTGTAATTTCCTCCAGTTGTACAGTATGAAAATCGATAGGGTAGTCAATATATAAATATGAGGGAGTAGTATCAATTAGCGAGATTTCTACGCAGAAATAATATTGCTGAGAATTTTCGGCCAAAATTTTGGTTTTGGAATTGCCACTACAAGGAGAAATTAGTGTTATCGACTAATACATCCGTATCTATACTTCCTGATCTGATACTGCTGCGTATTAATACTTAATTTTCTTAATATTTCACATCATTAGTGTTCAGTTGTTTTACCAGACTAGTGATGGGAAAAATTGTTCATTTGTGGAACCTGGTTCATCTGCTCTTGGTTTTTCAAGAAACCTGGTTTTCCAATCCGCTCCCTGCTCCGAAACTGCTCCGATAATATTTAAAATGAAAATCATTGAACTAAGAATGAGTGTAATCCTAACCATGTGGAATTGAGCAGTATCTGGCATCAATATTCATGCTATGAAGTAGTAGTATCCCTTATTCCCTTCAATACAATTAAAATTATTGTGAGAAATTTGGTGAGAATAGAGACATCAATGTATGTAATACGTTGACAAAAGATTCTATGAAATTTAATGACTTAAATTCTATCATTTTCCATTCCATACAAAGAAAGTTATCGAGAGAAATTATGAAAAAATTATTAATTGCAGAAATCAGAAATTTTTATAATATTGTAGCATGTTAGCTGCAAATTCTGTAAAAATTTCAACTCTCTACAATTAACAGTTATCTCATATTTCCTCTCAATATTTTTCATTATATGGAATACCTATGCAAATAATATGACCTAAATCTAGTCACAGAATTTCAGCGATACCTATTTCAAGAACCAAGGGTATAATTTTGGCAAAATTTTCACAGGATACTTTGTCAACATAATTTCGATATCTCTGAAAAATTGCAGCTCAATCTTACCATCGGTTGCCAAGATAATGCTAAAGTTCTGTTCAGATTGATCGATTGAAATGATAAGGATACAACATGGTTGAGGAGATGGCAGCATGTAATATTTCAAAAATGAAATGTGTGATTCTGCTGTAATTTTCAACAGAATTTTAAATTGACATATTACAACAATTCATAAAAATTTTAGCTCTCCACATCCAAAATTTCACTCGTGATTCCTCTCGTTATCTTTAATTGTAAGAGATGTCAATGGCAAATGATATGAACTGAACTCAATTTAGCTGCTGATAACAAAAACCAGGATGGAAAAAAACTGAAAAAAATTTGTTTTGGTCTTCAGATCATTGGAACTGAAAGGTGCAAGGAGCAGACTTTATCACACCGGAGAAATTTTGGGAACTGGCTCTTTTAAAAAACCTAGTTCTTCAAACCAGACTGCTCTGGAGCAGCCCATCCCTAAGCCAGACTTTGAGTGATGTGTCGTTCCATCCAGAAGTACTTCCAGTGAATGACTCTTTTAGAGGAACAATTCCGAGTCATTCCACTCGGAAAAAGGAACTAGTTCTATCTTTTTTTTTCATTCTCATTCATTCATTCAATTCGTTTTATAATCTATACGTGCAGTTTCACTGATTACTTCTAGTATGAGTGATTGAGTGTTATGTTAACAACCTATCATTTCAGCATGTATCAACACTTCCATACTTTCATTATTTTCTCTCCTTCCATTCTAACATTGATTCAAGGACGCCTGACGTGTCTCATTTTTTGAAACTGGTGGAACTAAAGGAAATAATGAAGTACTTCCAAGAACTACTTCCACTCACGAAGTCGGATGTGTGGAAGCAGATCCATGAAAAGAACTAAACTTCCCATCAGCACAGACCAAGCATAACTTGAGTAATTTGACCCATATAGATAGACACTACCTAGTCAACATGAATAACCGTCATTCAAAAACAAAGTCACCTTAACTCTTGGTTTGCAGAAAAGTATAGTTCACTATACTCCGTTTCTAGCAACATTAATGCTACGCCGAAGTTATTCTGTGGGATTCGAAGTTCGAATTTTGCAGAATATACGATGCTCCCCCAAGAAAGGCCTGAAACTCAGTCTTCGTACATTTTAGGACCCGTCTTCAAGAAATGAGCTTAAACTATATCTTATACTCGCATTTCCAATTAAAATTCGTTAGACGTTGTGCTCATCTGCAAGACAACGTACCAGAGATATTCCCATCGAACACTCCACTCATCGTCAATATGGTCAAGAACCGTACCATCAATGCGCCATATAAAAATATAAGTGAGAGAGAACACAGAGTTAAAGCAAAATATAAAAAGTGAAAAAAAGTGAAAAAAAGTGAAAAAAAAAAAAAAAAAAACTAAGACGAAGTTTTTAAATTTATTCATTGGTCGATAATGTCTGCTCGACGTCGAACTAATTTGAGATTTTAATGCGGATATGTCAATCACGTTACGAGTACACGTAAATTTCCTTCTACGGTTCAAATTCGTAATTGTTAATCTGCTCTCATACCAGCAATTAACCTCATCTTCTTCTTCATTTCTCGCTCTTTTTCAACGCTTTACCCTCTTCCTGCGCCACTATTTTGCTCACGACGATATGCGCACTGCGCACCATTAGGTCTGCGACTAGATGGACGTCGAAGACAGCCGGTTCTGTGCAACGTGCAGCAGTTGACTATATAATATATCCGTTCTTCACACAAAACCAAAATGTACTGCAATAAAATTAAATACTCATAGAATTCTCGCATATGTATATATATATATATATATATAGGTGTATATGTAGGATCTCTTGGAATAGATCGAGCAGAGAAGTCATTGTTTCGTTTTTCTCTTTCACACACACTCTCTCTCTCGCTGTCTCTCTTTCTTTCATTCTGTCGCCGCGTTTCTCTGCCGTTTCTATCGTTCCATCCCCACTCTTCCGTCGATCACTCTCCCTCGCACTCGCATACACTCGGTACCCCCTTCTTCTTCTTCTTCTTCTTCTTCTTCATATTATATGTATAGTTGGCATATAATATGCGTTCGTACATTTATCGTCCTCGTCTCACTTCTGTCCTTTTCGTATAGGTTACGCTTTTATCTTTTTCCCTCCAATATTCTATATATGGTCAAATGTCCAGCAAAATGATCTCGTAGGCGGTCGGCGTACTGGAACTTGTAACGAGAGAATGCAATTGTGATTGATGCGCAACTCGCTTTCGCTTTAGTCTTTTGCCGCGAAAGTATCGCTGTTCTCATCGGTATGTTTAAAAAAACGGTGTGTTTTTTTATTATATTATTTTGTATATATATATATATATTTTTTTTTTTTTTTTTGTTACATTGCACAAAATAATAAGACAGAGAAAAAAGGGAAGGGGGTAAAAAAAGTACGTAGAAGGTGAAGAAATAATCGATATAAATATAATCCGACGCGGCAAAGTATTGCTGGAATTCTGCAGAATTTTTTTGTTGCCGTTCGGACGACGATTGTGGTGGCTGCAATTGAAATTATCGCAATTATCGTGTGAATTGAATATAAACAACATTTGGAATGCTGGTTTTTAAGTCCATTTACGTACTATAGCATCGAACAGCGGAGTGAGCTTTGCAAAGTCCGTTCGTTTGGTCAACATATACATCGACCTGCGTTACAATTAATTGTGCGGCGGTAGGGGAGGCTGGGGGTGGAAATGCTCGACGATGAAAAATTTCTGCCATTCGACTGCAGCGCTGAAGGTTGACAAATTGGTGTTAGCGATATAAGCAGGTAGTGGGTATAGTATGTGAAAATTGACCGCCCTTTGCGGAATCATTTACACATATTTTACCTACGCGTACCAGGCCGCCGAAAGACGAAGGTGGGCATCGGCAAATTTATCTGGAATTGAGGTTTACGACGGTCACGTGGCGCGGAAACGTACTGTCTGAATGTCAAGTCAGAACCCCAGCTAAGGCTATAACCACGACTTCAGTCCGACGATTGTTGTAGTAATTGTTTTCATTGAGTAGGCAAATGAAGGTTGGTAGCAAATAATTTTTCTTTTTCCTCTCTCCAGCACCGTTGAAATTCAGAAAAAATATCCTGTTTTGGACGTTCGCCGGTTAATGTCTGGATACATATTAAGGGGTGGCGGTCAATGTTGATAATTACTAATTAGATATGTTTTTTCCTATTCAAATCCAGTGCTATGAGAGAGCTCTGTTCTTCCAAACACCCTTCAGCTTTAACCTATACCTCTCCCAAACCTATGAGAATGGCTATACCCCACCAAAGCCCACTTCCAAGTGATGTAGCTGCAATTTATCAAAAAATATAATAAGAATAGCTTTGGATGAACAACTTCAGTTTTTGTACTCAAATATAGCCCCCTACATATTACAATATATTGTGGAGTACCTGCTTTGGAAATTCGAACTGGTAACATCCCATCTTTCCTTAAAACTAATACCATAATCATGTAGCAAGATTTTCTATTATATACGCAGGTTTCCTTGTACTATTCCCTTTTGTCTCGTTACAGTAGAGCTAGAGAAAGCACAGCCATCGAGAAAGCATGAAGAACGCATAGAGAGAGCCTGTGCTCAGTACCTCGGTCCTGCTTCTGATATTACTGGAACTGCTGTTGGTCTGGCAGTGGGCACGAGAAGTAGTGTGTTGTGCATATGATGAAGAGTAATAAAAGTGCCACTATTTTAAGACAAGTGGAGAAATAAAAGCACACTGGTATTAATTGAATTAAGAACTCACAATTAATTGAAAATAGTTTGTATTGATGTAAATTATTATAATAAAGAGTACCTATCTACTATACTATAGTAGACCTTAACATTAGACAACAGTACTTGACAATTCAAGTGACTGCAGAAGAAGACAATTTTCTCACAAATTGTCTGAATATTTATAGCAAAAATTAAAATCATAGTTGATTTTAATTCAGCAAATCAGAAGCTCTCATTCGTGAGCTGTGATTTGATTGGTTTCTTAGTATGAACAAAATATTACCGTAGAATAAACAGTACCTAAGAACTGAAATCATGCAGGTGGCCAAACTGCTGATTTCATGAAAATATTATAATGTCAACAGAATAATTATTAGAGAAGAAAGACAATCACATAAAGGAATACACAAAGTGTTTGCAGGTGTTCACAATACAATGGAAGACTACCGGATGTCTTCATTGTTTAATAAGTTTCATAAAATGATGACTACATCATTTTTTATTAATTTCAATTTTCTTGGAAATATGGTAATATTTTTCAGTTGGGAAAATGTGCGTCTATGTGGCGAATAATTTTGCTACAGCAACTCAATTGTTGTGCGTATGTTAATAGATCCTGCTGTAGGAAATAAAACAGAGAAGCCTACAGAGAAGTTGTAAGGAATGCGAACTTAATATTCGCATGCACATTCTCATTATTCCATCAGTGGTAGCATAACTGTTAGGATAACGTTATCACTATACTCGTTTCCCACTAAGAAGTTCGTGACATCATTAACCATATCCACACTTATCTACTTGAAATATGATGTTTGTTTACTTCACAAGATTATGCTTTTTGTTATATGGCAATGTGCATCGATACCTTTTCCTCCCTCACCAAACAACCACAATGTCTATTGTGATTCTGACGTCACCCACTTCTTGGTATGAACAGAGTATAGAGTATGGATTTTTCGGCATTATTGAGGTTAAAATTTGGCAATTAAAACCGTTTTTTCGAGATTATTTGGCAAAAACAGAAACAAAACCTTTAGTCGGCGAAGGTAGTATCCAAAAACTTCAAATTTCAATTTTTTCTCAAATTCTCCAATTTTCAACGTGAAAATGATGTATTGTTTAGCGAGAAATTCAGTGAGGTCATTCCCAAAGCTCTGGATATCTGTCGTTCATTAATAGGATGGATGCCCAGCGTAAATTCAGCTCCCTGAAATTTGAGTCTTTTCTCTCCTAGTATGTTTCCAGTTTGAATCCAAATTCTGGCAGACCTACAGAAGTGGTGGCACTGATGTGGAGCTGATCACACAACCTGGGCATCATGTTCACGTATTCTCCCCCACCACAGTGGATAGTACTGCAGGTGTTAGTGTGGGTTTGGTTTGGTTTACCACTAAACAGTCTGCATACCTACGCTTTATTCTGGTGCATTGCATCGTAATTGCACCGTAAGTACTAGGGTGGGGGTACTGTCAGAAATGTGAACATACTTATGCGCGCACTCTCGTTATTCAGTTGGTGGTGGCGTATCTATTCGGGTATCCTCATTGCTTTTCAATCTGTAAGTCGCCGGTTCGAATTTTCACGCAGGCAGACCTACAAGAAGAAAATTCGATGGTGAATATGTCTATATGAGAAATTTAGTCAACATTTTTTTGTGTTTAACTGCTGCGGACGACCTGAGGCAAAACTCATTCTCATGAAATTTATTTTCTTTTCTCAATTTTCTGTCTGCTTAAAACACGTCAACTTTGGCACTTACCTATTTCGAGGATAAGAACGACAATGTTTGTTTTTACAAGGATCAATGAAACCTTTTTTTTTTTTTTTTTTCTTTCTTTGTAAACTTTTCACATCTCTACAAAAGGGAACGTGTTTGTGATTTCTGTATGTCTGACTTGCATTGTATGGTAATCACCTGAACATCTATTATACAAATAATTTAGCGCACAAATTCGTATTCGATCCGAAATGATTCCCTGATACTACATCGTTTGTCTTTGTCGGAGATGAATAACACTTCGAAAAAAGGAAACAAACAAACCAAATCCAAAAAAAAACAAAAAAACAAGTTGCATCCATTGCCGTAGGTATTTTTCTAAGGATCTTGAGAATTTCGTTAAAATTCGTCGTATTCTTATTCAATCAGTAATAATAATTTGAACGTTCGCACGAACAAATTGTAAGTCGAGTACTGTTTTTCTGACACTTAAGCCGGGTTTGTTTTTGAAATATCAACCTACTGCTGAATCATTTTCCATGGTTCATAAAAAACTCCGAAAGCGGTGGAACCGAAATTTTTGTAAGATGAAGCCTTTATAAATGAAAGCAAGTTCAATCCAAAGTTCTGTAGCTACTTGTCGCCTTTATTGATTCAACAGCTGTAGTTTCCGAAAAAAATGTAAAACAAAAAGTTGCTGAAGAAAATTTTGTGTTTGCGAATTTGAGAAATGGCAGTGACTGACTAGCTGATACCCTTCGCTGTTTGTCGACTATACATCTGTGCGTAGTAATTTTCGAAACTTTTTGGCAGTTTTCAGCGAAGTATTGGGTATGATAGAAGAAAATCCATTCTATATGCGGTCAAAAGATGGCATCTCAGTTGATTGTATCTTATCATCAAATTTTTATCACAAAAACCATGGTATGTCCGCAGCAGCATTCAGCTCTCAGCCAAAAACTGATAAGTAACGCCAAAACATGATACGTCATGGATTACTGCAAGTGAATTTTCATTTATTTTGCTCGTAATTCTCTGGCTATTAAAAAACAAAAAAAAAAAAAAAAATTCCGCGTTGTCTTGACTTACAAGATTTGAAAATACAATACTTTTGGAGGAGGAAAAATTTCATTAATCCATTCTAAAGTTTTTTAATACGTTGCATACACTTCTACCCTTCCAGAAAACATCAATTTTTAAAACAATTATGTAAATATTTTCCATTTCTAATCAACTAGCTTTACGACACGATATTTGTGAACTGTATGAAGCCATTTTTCATTGTTTCATTTGAGTTTCGATGAGTTATGAAGACTTTATTTTCCCTGTTTGACCTAATTTGCTATACATAAGTAGGCATATAGGTACCTCTTTTATTTAAAATTATGTACGTATTTCCTAAATATTTTGTTCACGTTTTTGAAAATACTAATGAATGAATGAATAGAGCTGAAATTTTCAAAACTGGAGAACCAAAAATTCCTGAAAAAGTTGTTTTTCCATGTTTTTGAGAAAACTAAAATAAAGATCGAGCTGAAATCTTTACGTACCTAAGTTAATTTTTATAGGTATATTCACAGGTTTGATAATCGTTTGGTGCTTATTAGTTTAGGTGTAAAATAAAATTTGTTGAAAAAAATTTGGTGCTCATATTTTTGAGGAAATTACAAATGGGATAGAGTTGAAATTTTATCGACAAATAGTTCTTATGGCTTATAAAGGATGAGATCTGGTTGGAGTTTGTTGTAAATTATAAGTCAGCAGTTTCCAAGAAAAATATTAAACAAAAATGAAAAATTGCTGGAGAAAAGAAGTCGCTTGCGTTGCTTGAAGTATATTTTGCGTATTTACGGCGCAAGGGGCTACGAGCGTCTTTTTTGCATTGTATTTTATTTATTTATTTATTTATTTATTTATTTATTTATTTATTTATTTATTTATTTATTTATTTATTTATTTATTTATTTATTTATTTATTTATTTATTTATTTATTTTTTTTAATTGTAAATGAACATTGGGAAACTTGGTTTTCTAGCGAAATGTTGCTAGGCATTTTAACATTGGAAATATTTAACCTGAGGTACATAGTGAAAACATGACGTCATGTGCAACGAAAAGTGAAAAATATAAATAAAACCAAAAAACTATGATTGTTTTGTTAGTGTACCTATGTCCTTGATTGTATTCATAAGTCAACACATGCACACTAGCACAAAACCGAATTCGTTCCTTCCTCGGACTCAACGGATTCTGCAGTGTTACCCTAATATGGAAATTTTAACACAGCAGCAGCTTAATTAAAAAAAGTAGATTTTCGAAAATTATACAATTAGATTGTCACTAAAAAGTTATTAATATATTATAATAAATATTTCTTCAGAATTACGTTCCTATTAGGCATCTTATAGCCAAAATAAAAACAAAAGGAGTGTTATCGGATGTACCGTAAGACCGATCCGCACCAAAATTTATACCAAGTTATAATAAATCATAATGAATTTTCGTTTAAAATTTTCTAACTATTTGTCGAAAATTGAAAATTTTATAGTGAAAAGAAAAACAAAAATAGCCATACCGGAAGCACCGTATGTCCGATCCGCCCCAAAATTTATAGCAAGTTATAATAATTCATAGTGAATACATATTTCAAATTTCGTAGGTGTTGGTCGAAAATTAAAAATTTTATAGCCAAAACAAGTACGAAAATAGCCATACCGGAAGTACTGTACGGCTGATCCGCAACAAAATCAATAGCTCAGGTCTTTGGCTTAGTACTAGTGTTTGTTTCAAATTTTGTGACAATAATTGGCCTATGTATATGAATTTGAGTTATTAGTGCCGAAAATTTCCTTGAGATATGAAAAGAAAAATATACCCACCCTCACCAACAGAACGTTCCACGACAAAAAGATTAATAAGTAGATTTTTAATAAAAACCTACTTAAAAATGAAATGTATACGTTTATTTAACAAAATGAAAATTAAATACAAAGATAGTTTCCAATGTATCCTCAACCGTGCAAAAAATGCAAACTGTAAATTTTTAAAGTCCAACGGAACAAATCACCATTTTTGGCTCCGCAATATTATGACAGAAATTCGTCAGCTTGCTGTACTCATAACTGACGCCACCATTCAACTGAAAAGCCAAACACCTAAGCACTACACCACATAGAGATGTTTGAATAACTTAATTGTGGAAAACCTTTCATTTAAAGTTTCATTTTCAAAAAATTATATGAAAAATTTCAAGCGAAACATATGTTTGGCTTGAAAAATTTGTCGGTATCGTCAATCGTCATTGATAAATTTACGGCGAATAGCTTATGCAAACACCGAACACGTTTCCGTAGAATTAGCTGCATTCGTTCACAAGTCAGGCATTGGTGATACATGAAAATTTGATATCTGATTGGAAACGAGTGATATTTTAAAAGAAGAAAAATGGTCGTTTTAAAGATGAATAATTTAAGATGTAACGTACTTCAAAATCGTGATTTGAAAAAAATAAATATACAGAAGACGTCCATGGACGTTCTTGACATCAAATCATTTTTACAACCAGAAACACAGGCAACAGCACTATGTTAATCCAGTCAACGAAATGCTATGAAGCAGTTTCGTTGACTTGAAGGATTCGTTTAAGGGTTTGGAGTCTTTTTGTGATAAATATAAGTACTAAAAGTCCTCGAATCTAAGAGGTAACATCACCAAGTTACAGAAAACAGTTTGTAAATAAAATAATGGATACTGTAAACCACTAAACCTAAATTCTTTTGCAAAATAAAATAAAAGAATAATTAAAAATGAAAAACGTTCATCTCTGTCAGCTCCTTACACTTTATTTAAACCCCTACTGAATTTCATTCACTATCCTCCCTCTGTTAAAACCTTTATAATTTAAAATACTAGGTACCTATCTGTCTTTCAAATTCATCAACAACATATCAGAATGTTCCCAATGTGTTTCTTATCCTTTTTTCTACCAACACTATCGAATCTAAAATGTTTCAAACAATTCAAACCTTCTTCTCTGTTTCTTACCACTTGTTCTAATTTGTAATCGTTGATATTCATTCCTTTTAAAACCTAATAAAAACTTTTTTTTTTGTGTCTTAATATTGAACCTACCCACGAAAGAAAAAATTTAAAAAAATTATATAAGACCCAACCCTGGGTACCAGGTTTTTTTTTTTTTTTTGTTGGGATACATTTCATAAGGTGAGGCCGTTGGTCTTTATGACTTTTCTACACATACTGATCGTAGGTAACTTTACTACTGAGTGCTTTATTCTAACATTTTTAAAATAGAATTTTGGTCGAACCCAAATCCTCCCCATTGGAAGCGCCCTTGCCAAAGACAATTACTCGTATGTTCATTTAGACACCAATTTTACCTCAACACTGTCGGATACATTCGGGTTGCATAAACGATTATTTCTGCTTGAACAATGAATTTTCCACATTTTTCTTTGCTGTATGAAATGACAACAGCTATAAAGGATGATAATATATTGGATACTTAACCCAGTCACCACATTCCCGTCATAACCTCGGATGACTCGAATCGAATTTGTGGTGAACGAAAAATATTTTTCATCAATTATTCGCAGGCTTGTACGTTTAAGTATAGTTTATGGCCCCCTTCTATAATTTTGCTTATAATTTAAACAAGAGAAAGAGTAGAGATGAAAGTAACACCTCAAAAATCATAATTTGTAATATTAATCAGTTAAACATTACACGTGTAATATATTACGTAAGGTACCTAAATTAAAAGACCAGAAAACCATTGAAAAAACGAGTACTTAAGTAAGTACTGTCTCTATAAGTTCGATTTCAAATATAAAAATTTTCAAATCATTTTAGTTCTGGTTCGAAAATCCTGTTGAGTGGTCTTAAACTCTGCTCGCAACACATCCTTAACCATTATTTATCTGTTCATTCATTTATTTACACTTTTTTCGGATGTTATTACACATAATAGGCGAACAATGTTCGTTGACTCCGACTTCAGATATGTACCTACACCCATAGGTACCTTATCTTCTATTCAGCTCGCACACGTTGAAAGCACTCACAAATCCATTTTTTTGACACTTGTTTTGCATACATATGTATCGTAAATAGACTAACGTTTTTTATACACATCCGAAGGTATACCGATATGAACGACGAAGCAAATACCAAAATTTAATCGTAATAAATATCGATAAATCGAGAAAAAACTTTCAACGCGACTGTGGTAGGTACCAACTTGAATGCTGCCTGCAAACAGATTGTGCGACGTGGTTAATAAAATTATTTTTTCTGACTAATATTATTATTCATTCAATACATATATTTTTTTTTTTTTTTTTTTTTTTTTTTTGCATTATGGGTAAATGCATAATATACAAAAGAAAATTATACATTGTAAATAATGTCGAATGGTATTAAGCGACCACGTGTGTCTCCACGTATATTTATTTCGTAGGTACCTATTTATCTATTTTCATTTTACTTTTTTTTTTTTTTTTTGTTTCCAGATTTAAGCAACGTCATAAACCAACAGCATTTTATCGCGTAGGTGGATCTTTCTATTTTATTCACTTTTAAGTACTCGTAGGTTTTGAGAGGTGAGGCTTAACAAATACTCTAATATACGCAACATAATACGTAGGTACCTAATAATATGTATAATAGAAAAGATTTGTACTTTCAGCTCTTAGTTTAGAGAGTAATTTTTTTTTTTTTTTTTTGTTACAGTTTAAGAGTTGTTTTCACAGTGGGAGTCGTTACAAATTGACAAGAAAAATATGTTCCTTGCTTTGTACGGAACGAATGTTCCTTTTTGTCTCTCGAATTTACATCAACTAGACATCGGTTTCGATCCAGTACCTAATATACCTTGCAAAAAAGAATACGCGAAAACAAGATGAAATGGCGCTTGGCGACAAAATTTTTTTTAATAAAAACGAATTTTGACTATTTATTATTATTGAGGAAGCTAAGGAAAAAAGTATTAATGCAACACTCACTAATGAAAAGAAAAAAGATGGGCCAATATTATTATTCGTATAATTTTCTCATGAAAAAGTATTTGAAAGTTGCTGAAATGGCATGACCAAGGTTTATAGAATAGGTAGAATCTAGGGTGTTAAACGTAATTTAAGTTTAACAGACTCCTGAAAAATAAAGAAATTAAATGAAAGTTTCAAACAAAATGTGTAATTAAGAATTATAAACATAGTAATATGATGGGTATGTACACCGGGTGATTCAGTTTAACACGCACCATAGGAGAGTCCCCAATGATGTGTGTTAAAATGACTCACACGTGTTAAATGATATGGATCAGATGAAAATAAATGTACCAATAAAAATGAAAACTTTAAAAAAATAATTAGAAACAAAAACGAAAGAAATAAAATTTTCATGTTATAAATAAAAATAAATAAATCAAAATACTTTCATCAATAACTGTAATAATAGACCTTATATTTATTAAAAACAACCCAATTTTAATCATAAATGTATCTCTATTTATTATTACCTATAAAAATTATAATAAATATAATTGTGAAATACCTTACATCATGGAAAGTATACCAACAACAGAAGGTGTTCAACAGAACAATTTGCGTATTTATAGCCAAAATACCAAAAAGGTATGAGGGAGCCAAGACCTTGGCAAACACTGGCGATTTAGCCTAAGATTTTCTGGTCATATATACTCGGCTCCCTACCCGCACACATACACACCTATCATAGGCTAACGTGTAGATAATTCATCTCTGTATCGGTTTGCGACATTGCAGAGATTGTTATCTCTCAATTTGTTATGGACCAAGATTTGTAATTTGTCTACTTGCAAAGATAGACAAGTATAAACAAATATACATTTTTATTTAACGTGCAATGCAAAATTATTTGTCACCAAAGGTGACAATTATCGTCAATAGGCTGACAAAAATTCTAATAAAAAAATAATTATTATATTCATATTTTTAATGTTAATCATCACCAGAATAATGATCCTAATAATCCGAAAGTTTACATTTTTGGTATTTTCTATGTTTGGGGAATTTATTTTCACCTCACCCATATTATTTAACATGTGTGATTTATTTTAATACGATTCATAGGGGATTTTCCTATGGTGCGTGTTAAACTGAATCACCCAGTATAAAATGACAGGAGTTATAATAATATTTTATTTAATGTGGTCACAATTCTAGTGAAGTATCACTAGAAGGTAATGTATTCTAAGGACAATGAGAATGTAGATTACTGACATGGTACACTGGAAAACTAAAAATAAATACACCTATGAGTACTTCGGTTGTGTCTAATTTATGGGTCTCACTAATCACTGATTTTCAAACAGCAGACACTAATCAAAAAACTCTAATGCAGCAGTAGCTCCATTACAAAACGTAGGTTTTCAAAAAATAAAAAATTTGTTATCATCTAAAAAGTTTTTAATGGCTCATAATTGCGATGATTGTATTAAATTTTCTACTGGTTGACATAAAATTTCGCTGTTAAAAACCATTACCTCTTTCAAAATTGAAACAAAAATAGATTCTTTGGAAATACCTTGAGGCTGTTGGGCACCAGAATTTCTAGCACGTTGTAACAAGTTATAGTTAATATTTTTTAGCAATTTCTTAGTTATTGGTTTAAAATTAAGAATTTTATAGTCAAAATAAAAACAACAATAATGATACTGGAAGTACCATTAGGCCAATCCATAATAAAATCAAATTTTTTATTGGAGTTTGATTTTTTATATATTTAGAAGGTAAATATTAGAATTAATATAATTTTGTTTAGGGCCTAATAAAGTTCTATTTAAAGGTTATTTACAATTTTTGATGGATTTAATTAAATCAATAAATAAATAAATTATTAATTTATTGATTTATATTATAGGTATTGATTTTTTATATAGTTCCAATTTTTATAATGTTAATATAACTTTGTTGTGGTTAATTTTACCTATAAATAGTGTTATTATTAATTTTAATATCAGAATTTTAGTTATGACAGTCTTAATACTAAATAAGATTTTTTTACTTATTTTATTGGTGATAACAATTTATTCTACTTATATGAATTTTAGTATTATTTGTATAGTAGTTCGAGAAATATATTATGATATTTTAATTATAGTGATTTTATTAGTTTTAATTAATTTATAAAATGATTTAAATATGTTTAATATGCCTTATAATTTATATTATTTTAATTTTGTATGAAGCTTTATTGTATTAACATTTATTTCACATAGAACTAATTCCAAAAAAATTAAAGGTTATCTTTTAAAAACTTGTTTTTAACCTAAACTTATTATTTTGTTTTTTTAATTTTGATTGAATTCATAGAAATAATTTTTTTTTTGTTATTAACGAATATTTTTAATTTTATAGTATTTTATATGACTATGTTTTTTATTTATTTATTTTTTCTTATTTGGTTTCGAGTTTACTTAGTTCATTATTATGAGAAAATATTGGTTTAATTATGAAAGAATATTTTCCTTTATTGATATTTATGTTCATTTTATTTTATTTCAATAAAATATTATTTATATTTATACACATATAAATAGGAAAGTTTGGAAAATTGTATGTTAGGAGTAATCTCAGAATCTATCAAATCGATATTGATGAATTTTTAGACGTGCATTCTTCATGAACATAAGAAGGTTTTAGGCTTGGTTTTATTATGTTATCACTTTGAAAAACTTATATATATAGAGGAAAATTGATGAAGGCTGGATTAATAGCACTGCATGTATATACACATAAAGTAAACAGAGAAAAAACATTTGGCAAACTTATTAGTTTTGCATTGATTCTTAAATTTACATCATCGGACATGTTTTTCTAGGCACTGAACTCAAATTTGATGTGTATTTTATTATTTAACCTATTTGTTAACCCTAATAGGATTCAAAAAATGGGGAGAATTTTTTATTTTTAGAGTTTATTGCATACTACATCATTGAACATGTTTTTTAAAGCTCTGAATTTGAATTTGATGCTCATTTTATTATTAAACCTATTCTTCAACTCTCATTTCGCCCAAAAAATGGGAGAATTTTATATTTTCAGATTTTATTGTGTAATATGTCAGTGAATGCTTAACTCACTGTTAGGGTTAATGGTCCTAAACATATGTCTCGTCAAGCTGACACTATGGGCAGCTAGTAATAAATAAAATGAAGTAAAGGTAAATTAGTGTTATATTGATTTCTTTAATATGGGAATTTTACATTTTTTTCTTGAGTATACTTATTACTAATTAATATTTTTATTAGTCCTTTATTAAATTGAAAAAATGATTGAAATTTATTCTTGTTTATTATTATAGGCCTAAATTCTCCCAAGTTTCTTTAGACTGATTTTTTGCAAGAGCATGCTTGATTATTCCTAAACCCTGCACTAGATGATACACCTACATAATTTATTAATGTCCACTTGATGGGTAATAGTTTATATTAATTTTTATGTGACAAAAGTTCAACAAAACTCGTTGTTTGCAATATTTAATGTTTACTTTCATTTCTTTCTGCCTATTTCACAATTAACTCTAATTAGTGATATGTGCAGATTAATTTGTACAGGCGTGATTTATTTATTAGTCAAACCCCCTTTTTTCAGTTAGTATTTGAATAGAAAAATGTCGACTCCCATCAATAATATTAAAAATCTTGAATGCAAAACCAAGACTAAAATCAATATTAAACCTTGCCAATGTAACACAAAGACCAAGACTAACAATACTATATTTCTGTGGTGTGCGAAAGTCTAAATAAAAGTGCACACACAGTAGAAGCACTGTTCCAAGTAACAGATCAGGAAATGAAAATTTTGTGACACAAGCTGTATTTCACCATAAAATGGAATTGCGGAAAAAGGGGAACCAGGCGCTCATAACATACTCCACACACACTTCACTTTGATAAGGTTTTAAGAAATTTAGAACATTCTAATATTCATCCGTATAATCAAGATTCAATATGAACAAATTTAGTGCACGGAACATACTTATGTGGGAAAACAAAGAATAAATAAGAGAACATTTTAGAATTTAGAAGGAAAAAACAAACGATATACATTTTACGGAGTTTAGACGGAGGTGTCGACTTAAATTTGTTGGAATAGCTATCGCCGCTTTAACTGCATTCTGAAGGCCAGCTTCATGAATTTGAATCCAAAATGAGAAATAAATTCATTCTTAAATGAGTGTGTAGCCACTCACGAAAAGAAGAACATGTTGACAATTTAATGTAAAAATCAAAAGTGAAAAACAAAGCGGACAAAAGTCAGCAGTTTAACAGTGAAAGGAATGGTGGCCAGCTGTGCGATTGCTAACCAACAGTAGGTAGCTCCATCTAAATTAAACATAAGAAAACGAGAAAGAAAGGAAAAGAAAATAACAGAAAATAGGAAATAATGCTCGCACGCTACAATTTACTCATCATTACTTACAAAAAAATATATATATAATCATAAAATTATCTACTTATAGGTAGGCTACCGTTTATCACGATACAAAATCCAACAGTCGGCCTGGCACGAGCTGGAAACTAATGTTTCAATGAAAGACGTAATGAAAATAAAAACTTTCAAACGAGGAATGCAAATGACTCGAGAGAATATGATATCTGACAAGAAAACGAAGACAACTTACAAGGTACTAGAAGTTGAAAAAGTCGAATTTAACCTACCTAACCAAAGAAGTTTTATTTTCAGACAACAAAAATTCAGGAAAAGGGGAATAAAATGAGATTAATGCATAATTATTATTGTTATATGCGTGAATAATTGCATAGTGTATTCTTCAAAATATTAAAATAATGCCATATAATGTTGCTAAAAATTGGGTTTCTTGAGCAAAATAAATAAATCACACCTTCACGAAATTCTAGCATAGAAAGGTGCTTTACAGCTGTTTAAAAGTTTCCATCAAAGGAGAATTTTAATTAATATTCAAAGAGTATAGTTGCCCAATGAATGAAGAAAAATCAAACTGGCCCAAAAACTAGCAACTTCTGAATTTTTTTCGAATCTCCAATGCTTCCTAACACCGTGTAATTTTATTTCTATATAGGGCCCAAGAAGGAAAATAATTCAAATAAAAATTATTAGGTAATTATAAATCAAATATTCTGAAAAATTGATACAACGTATTCACTAATAAATTACACACTAGAGAAGATGTGATATTTTATTGTTAGGCAACGCTTTGTTGGAAAACTAGAACTTTTTAAGTACATAATATGTATTAGAAAAAAATCTCAGTTTCTTGACTACTGAATTACTTACTGTTTGTATAGATAATATATTTTTATCCCTAATACAGGAACAGGTAAGTATATGTATTAAAAAATAGAGTTCCTCTTCTATATAAACGTTATAGTTTTTTCTCTGTAACAGCTGTTAACAATTTGATAAACTCGTTTTGATAACAAAATTATCGTTCGTTCCTTCCCTTTACGACTTCAGTTCAACGTAGCATTGACTTAATTTTTTATAAATGGAAAATTTTATTCGGCTATTCACGTACCTACATAACTTACTTAAACAGAAAAACGTAAAACAGCTCGCAGTCTTGTAGCAGCACACAGAAGGTACCGACCACTTATACGCGGATATTTTGTGTTAGTTGTTATTAATTTTGTTTTACATTCGTTCGGTCAGTCAATATAATAAATGTGACGTCACTTTTAACTTCCAAATTAGCAGTAAAAAATACCTATTCGAGCTTTTCACTTGAGAATATGTCTACCGATAAGCTGAATATTGCGATAATTGGATGTGGATATTCTGGACTCGCAGCTATTAGACGATGCATCGAGTTCGACATATGTTGTACAGCTTTCGAATTGTCAGACCAAGTCGGAGGCTTGTGGGTGTATACGGAAAAAGTTGGAAATGATGAATATGGCATCCCCATTCAAACGAGTTTATACAGCCGCGTAAGGTGAGTTTTGCTCATCTTTCAAACGTGGTTTTAAGAATTTTTATTTCATTTTTTGTAACCGAGTCTGAAGAAAAAAATTATTTGATGAAAGGTATAGTCAATATTTGGGATCTGGAGACCAGTGGTATACCCGAATGAATTTTTCAATCGCATTCTAGAGCACCAGTAGAACCGTACCGAATACACCGCTACTTTGGGTTTAAAATGTGCCAGTAGCTCGAAACTACAACTTTCCGATTTCAAAGACTAGCACCTGATCCCTAATCCAAGTAGACACATAGAGCGATACCACGAAATCTTACTTAAAATTTTAAAGTTCTATACTTATTAGAGAATATTGCGCGTAAGCATACCGACTTACGTATGTATAGGTTCTAATAATAAGAACCCTTATATTTTCGAATACTGATTTATGCCAAAAATTGATGTCCACGTGGCAACACCGTCTATTACTCTACTGCGCGGTATTGTTTCCTTATTTCTGAACCAAAAAATATTTTTCAGCATAAAATATTTTCTTCCTAATCAACAGAATATTTTTTAGAGATTAGTTAGTTCCTTTTAAACAAAATGTAAGATGGATGCGTCAAGATCGTAAGTTATTTTTTTTTTATAGAAACAGCCTAATTTCTCGAAATTAATGCCAATAATGTCAACTTTCATCTAAAGAGCAAAATTTAATAGTTTACGAATCATAAAAAAGAGTAATTTTTGGTTTTTACCATTATTTTACTAAAATATCAAAATATTGGATGGTTTTCAAACCGACATTTTCTTTACTGTTAACATTATGAATATAAAGGCATGTAGCCTTTTAATTACTGGAGATGGCTACTGAGTCAGAGAAAAACTTTCGATCAACTCATATTTACTTTACGGATTGGTCTGAGAAATTTTTCAACAACTCCTCAAAAATTCATTTCACAATAATGACAGTATTACTCCCTCTGCAGTCACGCGTCATTTCTAATCAATAGTTGTTCTTGCTCAAATTAGGAGCTACCATAGGATAAACTATTTGAGGAACTTATTTGCACTTTCCGTAATATGCAAACAAAATGGGTCAATAATGAAATTAGTTTTTGAAAAATTTTATCTCGAGAAACCATGATAGAATATCTAGTGAAGTTAAAATATTGTACTTTATTAGGAATGTAAAGTTGGTAAGTAAACACAAAAGATTTCTATCAGAGTGTAAATTTTCTGGTAAGTCACAAAAAATCGTATTGTATGGGAAAAAAATTTGGTATACGTTGCAGGGTTGCCAATTACCCGGTATTATACCGGCATCCCGATTTTTAGACATTGCTGCTGTTACAAAAACCAGGAATTACCAGTGCCGGTATTTCATCAGTGTTGCTTGTATTACGGATATAGAGGGTGGAATGAGAGGGCAAGCAAGTATACCTTTTTGAATGTGAGCAAAGCAAGAAAAAATTTTGAAGTGGTAAATTTTGGCAAATGGACTGGGAACAATGAAAAAAAAGCTTATTTGCCGATATTTTCATCTGCCAAAGTTGGCAACCTTGATACATTGTCCCTCTAACACTCCTACGGCCCTTTTAGAAATTTCTGAAAAAGTTCACTGTAAGTTCATAAAATTTGATATCCTTAATAATATAGTCATGTTGAAATTTAAAAACCAGCGTGTAGCAGTTAGTCTTTATGGAATGAAATTCTTCAAAATTTACATCATTACAGCTGTAAATTTCCAAATTGAATTACTCTCAACTCCTAATAAATGTAAGACTCTCATGTTTTTGATGTGTAAACATCTTGGCGCTCGGTCTATAATAGGGGCTAAACAAGAATTACCATTGTCAGATTTGCCTAACTGTAACTCTCATTTGTATGTGTTACATGATGTGTAGGTGTGTGGTTGTATGCATTTGCAACACGTTGCACACACACACAACCACACTATTGTTATGTTTACACATCAATCCTTCATAAGTATAGCTTGTATTCGCGCCTTTTTTTCAAGTAGGTACCTCTGGTGTAGAAGCGCCTCAACATGTTTTGTCAATCACACATCACAATTTGTTAAAACGGCACTTATGTGAAAAGTGCCTTATATGATTTCATGAGTGCCTAAATCAATTATGAACCAACCCAAAGAAATTCTCATGCCACCATGATATGGGTATCAAATCAAAGGTCTTTTTACCACTTATCTGAAAATATACCTTATAAACTTTTTGAAAGTCATCAGTGTCGGCACTATCACCATTCACTAGGGAACACTAGTGCCGCCTAGGTTCCACTTATTTTATGCTCTGAATTTAACGGAAATCAAAAAAATAATCTAAATCAAATGACATCAACCTTTTTTTTATTCATCAAAACACTACAGTACCCAACTTACAATACGCTTATTATTTGTTACTCACCGTATACCTACGTATAATTTCTGACTTCATCTACATACCTATACCTATATTCAAATTTGTTATCATGTGATTGCGTATTCTCGCTAGCATTCTAGTAATAGTTTCATTCATTACCGTTAAAAAAAAATATATTAGGTGGGCTTATCTGCAGCCCAACATTGGTGGTCTTTAAAGAATTTCAAAGAACAAATCGGAATGTCACTGATATTGCCTCTTCCAACATTTCATGTTTTATTTTAATCAAAATTTTTGCTTTACTGTTCATCTGAAATGCCAAGTATGACTTATTGAAGTTAAACACCTCTTCACTCCTAGTAAATGTGTTTTAGGTATCGCATCTAGTCAACATTTAAGTAAGAGTAATGTAAAACCTGAAACCAGAGTAAGTACGTAGGTTATTGTGTATTGGGCTTACGTTTCAAACCATTTCTAAAAGTACACCGTCTTATGATTAGACTACCGGTATATTTGTTTTTTACTGTTTGCAGAACAAATTCGCCCAAACAAACATTGGAATTTCCAGATTTTCCATTTATCACTGAAGAAGATACCTGCTATCCTCGTCATACCGAAGTCAAACGATACTTAAATGATTTTGCTAAGCATTTTGGTTTAGTTAGGAAGATAAAGGTAGGCTAATTAGGTTTAAACTTTAAAAAAAATTGCAGCATCAGCTGTAGACTTGAGAACAATTCGATTTCAACGCATCAATCATTTATTGCACAGTTTGTTTTTTTATTGTAGTTTCAACATTATGTTACTCGTGTTCAAAGATTAGCTGACAAATGGAAACTATCAGTGAGAAACTTGACAACTGAAACAAATGAAAGTTATTATTTTGATGGAGTAATGATTTGTAATGGGTAAGCAAAGTTTTATTACATAATTATGTGTAACATCCGAAATGAACTTTTCAGTGCTCAAATGGAAATCGAACAAATTCCTTATAGTTCAATAATTAAAACATTTAATTGAATAAATTGATGACAAAATTTGAGAAAATTTGTTACAAAACTTTAATCACATTGACATTGTGAGATTTATTGACATTAAAATTATATTTTCTTGCTACCATTGAATAAAGAAAATATTTTTTATTACAACTTACCGAATTCCTGTTTATAGGTTCTGTTATACTTCGACAATTTTTTCGAATTTTAAGAAAGGTCAGGGTCTACAAAATCTTAATTTCTTCAATTTTTGAAATAATGTAATATCAATACATCTTCGGAACCTATAGTCTTACAGAAAAAAATTTTTTCTGACAAAAATAAGTTAGTGCCTACTTCTGACTCATTACCTATCAAACCTTATCACTTTCCTTCACTTCATCGACTTCATAGTATAATCTAATTTATAAGCTTTTGCTGGCATAACCCATTTTGTGAAGTTAACCCAGCCACTTTTTTTTTGTATTTTTGTATAATATGAAAGTACCAATAGCGAAGAATGGCCAGACTACGTGCATAACGTAGCCTTGACCTATAATATGACACCAATTGAAGGTTTGAATAATCACGATCCGTTTTACCTAATGCATGGTTATAAAGGAGAACCTCCCTTAAATTTAAACATTCCGTCACCACTTATCAGTAAAACCAAAGGAGAACAGATACGTGAAGCAGACAGAATTTGAAAAACAATTCCGAATTTTGATAAAAAGAATGCAATTAAATATTCAGAATGCTATAATAAAGGAAGAAAAGAAATTTCCTATGAAACTAATGATTTAGTTCTCTTGAAAGCACCGATAAATTACGGAAAAGGCAAACCAAAATTTCTAGGACCATATAGAATAGTAAGAAAAATTTCAGATTTAAACTATGTAATTCGCATAACCTCCGAGGATGGAAATAGCATAGACGATACAGTTCATATAAGAAGACTTACACCTTATAATGCTTGTACTAATGCTAATTTACCATCGAACATTGAAGATATTACATCCAATAATTCGGAAAATGAAGAAAATATTCCCGAATCTAATCCAAAAAGAAAAAGAGGTAGACCAAAGAAGGAAAAGAGCCCTGAAGAAAATGAACCAAAAGACGAAATTAAAATCATTGTCAAACGTCCAAGAGGAAGACCACAAATGGGAATTTTAAAGAAATCTGGCGATAAAAATAAAAACAATAAAAAGGTAACATTTACTGACGAAGTTTTATTAAAAGGGAAAGATTGTTCCGAATGGAGAAGGAAGTTTGAATTAAAAGACCCAGAGAAAAGAAGGATTACCTTACAAAAAATTTAATCGATTACCCATAAACAACATATGGAAGAAATCAAATTGTTCAATAGGTGTGATGAGGGAAAAAGTATAATACAACCTTTGTCTCTACCTATTCAACCTATTCCCCAGGATATTAAGAAACCGAGTGAGTTAAGTTTGGAGGAATACGTGAAAAGATACTCCGAACCACCACCCGAAACATTGTATTATAACCCTTGTAATTTAATTCGTAACAATTATAGATAATTTTTATATATATTGTAAGGACCATTTACTTACATATTTTCTCCCCTCAAAATATAAAATTTTTTTTTTACTCACCCTCTCGACAGATAACAACTAAACAACGTACCGACAAATATAATACTGCATCTAACAGCAAAATTCCGTGTAATTTGTAATGATTTCAGAACACATGATGATAAAACTTGCCGTTATCGTTTTCATTACATTCACCATACTCACACACAAAACCGAGAACACAAGTTTAAAAACAAAAATTAGTGTATCGTCAGGAGCATATTTTGAATTAAACAAATTCAGTAAGGCTTATGAGAAAACAATTCCCATAGTCTATAGCCTGAAAATTCCAAGAAGACAGAATATAGAAACACCCGAATGGCTTGAAGAAATAAAAAAACTGCAAAGTTTCACATCTACGGAATACACATGGTGTATACAGAGATTGAAAAACATGCTGAAAATCTTAGATCTAATTACGGATATTCAGCTAATAAATGAAGCAATAATCAAAGAATTCGACAGAGAACCTTCAAAACGAATTAAACGCCGAATACAAGTCCTTGGTGACTTTGACACATGGTGTTGCAATGTCATGACACTATCTCAAGGCAACGACTTTATAGAAAACGAGAAAAATCTAAAATCCCATTACGAAAAACTTCAAGAATCCGTAATAAAAAGTCATGTAGAATTATTAAACGTCACAAATGACATTAAAATTTTTGAAAAGTTAGAAGTCGATAATTCTAAAATTTTAAAAGAAAATGTTCAAGAATTAAAAGACGCCATTTAAAACCAAAATAACGAAATAATTATTGAAGCTAGAAGAGAACTCATCTTCGACACAGCTCGAACACTTCACGCTAGTTTAGTCACCAAAAATGCTAAACTTAGTCACTTATTCCTTTCTTGCAAAAATAACCATCTACCAGCAGCAATTGTTAACGAAACAACTTTAAAAGAAGACTTACTAAAAATCAAGAAAATCTCAGAAAAATCAAATTTTGCAGTAGTTTTAGATGAAAAATCAATCCAGTCCTACTACAGAACAAAATTAGTAAATTGCTATGTAACAGGAAATGAAATAGAAATTGAAATCAAAATTCCACTTCAGAACCTTCATGCTAAATATGAACTTTACAATTTTATTCCATTAGCATTTCGAACACATGACAATAAAATTTGCTCTTGGGATCAAGAACCTTCGATCTTATCCCACAATAAATTTGATGGGTCAATAAGAATCATAACTGGAACAGACATTGATCTTTGTGGCAAACATAGCCTGTTATGCTTTCTACCACAAGACCGCACAACCAACAATAAAGGGAATTGTGCGAGGGCATTATTCAAAGGAATGAAATTTGAAGAAATAATAAAGAAATGCACCTTCAAATGCGAGATAAATCATGAAGAAATGGTAGTCAAACAAATTGCAATGAACCAATTTGCCATAACAAATGCTAAAAACCCATTAATATCAGTTAACACCATAACAAAAACAAATACTAGTATAACTATAAATGACTCATGGCCCGGAGCAACTCTACTAACAGTTCCATGTATAGTAGAAATCCAACAATTACAGAGAGAAAACAATGCAGAAACAATCATCCTGGCAGGATTCCCTTGTATAAATGAACCAGAAAAAGACATCCTCATTGAACATCACCTACCGCTAGTTTGGACGAAATATCAATTCATGGAACTTGATTTTGGTCTTTGCCAATCATTCAAATTTCCTAATATGTCTATTGCCTACAATAATAAATGGCATGACAACATACCTTACCTTTCACCAATAACTCCAATTCATAAGCTCAAACACAGACTGAAATCAGCAGAACTGAAAATCCCTGATCTAGGATGCCAGGACACAATAAACACGGTACATTTACTACTAATCGGTTGGTGTAGTTTATTAACACTCATAGTAGCCATATTGGTCTATGTAAATTTAAAAATAAATTGTGTTGCTATCAATGTGCACAATCAAATAAATGATCTGGCATTGGGAGCAATACATCGTTAATGGTCCATAATTCTAAGTACACATTTTATATTTCAATATAATATAATAAAAAAAAAGCATAATAAATTTGATTATGCCAAATTATCTCCATTAAGTCAATTTGCAAAAATAAATTTTTATGCTCAAATAAAAATTTTTAATATAATATTTTTTTATGCAATGATGAATCTTGCAAAGTAAAATTGAGAAACATTTGTAAAAAAAAAAAGTAGTATTGTATTATGACTAAGCTTAAGGATATAGTAAATTAAAATAGTAAACTTTCAGGGACACAAAATTTAGCGAAGCAGGAGCTTCGGGCTTTCTTTCACCCGGGGACCTTTGTTCCGTCCCTTTTTTGCAGACGATTCAGTTCGTCTACAAAAACGTGTCGAACAAATTATAGACAACTATTATTCCTAATTCTCGGAATAATAGCTGTCTATATTTTACCTAGCTTCTCACAAACGGACACCACCAGATATGCTGACAATGAAGTGTCATCATATTTGGCGGATGTTCCGTATCACGCCACCTTTTTGGTCGGCCATCTTTTGATTGAAACAAAGAAAACGAAAGCAATGTCATATCTTCATTTCGAAGACATGGTCATTCCTAAACCTGAAGTCGAGTAGAGCCATTAGGGTCCATACTAGTTGCTATGGACATTAGGTATCACTATATTAAGAAATAGAAATAAATATAATTTAAAGTGTTCATAATAACTAAAGTGAAATTTCAATAAAAGATAAATGTTCGTAACTTATCTTATTTGTTGAGGTAATTTAAAGTATTGAATTACTCTCGCAACAATAATAAAATAAAATAAAATTGATAATAATAATAGCATTAATAATAATAATAATAATAACAATATTGATAATAATAATAATAATAATAATAATAACAATAATAGTAAAACATATTTTTATTGTTATCAATTACATACCGTCCTACCCTATTATCATTCGATAATATTTTTAAATTTCAGACACACTGCCAAACCTCATGTACCAAACATTACTGGATGCCAACTTTTCAAAGGTCTCATTCTACATTGTCACGACTACAGACGAAACGACATTTTTGCAGACAAAAAAGTATTGATTGTTGGCACAGGTCCTTCAGGAATAGAATTAGCATGCGAATCATCACTAGTGGCAAGCACAGTAATGATGTATCTACTAGCTAACATAAACTTCTTCGTGAACATATTTATGGTATCTGGTTAGGTTTAAAGTTTTAATTTAAATTTCTCATTATTCTCATCACAGACCTATGTCAGTACCAGATCCGAAGATGAATCCACTTTAACAGGAGTGATCTCGAAGCCTGAAATCAAAGAAATTAAGGAACAAAAGGTGGTTTTCCTCGACGAATCGGCAGAAATGGTGGATGTTATTGTTTTTTGCACTGGTGAGAGAACTTAAATAAACTCAGCCGACCAAATGGAATTAGTTATTATATTACGAAATCATTCAATAGTTATTTCTGATACAAACGCGTAGAGTGGGCAATCACATACATAGCACGAGTGTCACACATTATTTTTTGCAACACCCCATTCAAAAGAAAAAAAAAAAAAAAATTCATCAAGAAAAATTTCTATTAAAAATGTCGTAAAACAAAACAGAAACTCCAAAATTTCCATTAATTTTCATTTTTCCAATCGTTTAATTTCGAATGGCCAAGGATGAATAAAAAGTTTGAAGGTATACAGACTGAAGTAAACTGTTCTTCTTTCCAACAATAATATTGACCCCAGCTTTCTAGCTTAACTATTGATACCGAAGAATTTTTGACTGAAAGGGGGCGATTTCTTGATTCCATGAAAATGGTAAATTTTCTATTATTTTCGCTTTTTCGTTCCTTCATTTTCATGAAGCTAAAGATGATTAAAAAATTACAATGAAAAAAGATTTGAGTGGTTTATCTCTTCTTTCTTGCAATGCCAATCCATCATTGAGTGGAAGAAGAGAAATTTCTAGATTCCAAAATCAGCCAATTTTCCATTAATTTGCGAGGGGTTTTTTTTTTTTTTTTTTTTTTTTTTTTTTTTTGTTTCTTTTTAAACAGTTAACGCCAAAAAAGAAATCGAAAATTTTCAAATTTTATCCTTTTTCTGGAAACATCAACCAAAGCTCTCTAATTTAAATAGAGGCTGATGAATCATTGAATGAAATAAGGAATGAAATAAGAGAGGTTTGTTTCAAAACTGAAATGATGTGTTCAATGTTGAGGTGGTAATTTGAGAATCAGTTTTTCACGATATCAGAAAATGCAGACATTTTATAATTTTTTTGATAAAACAAAGTGCGCATGCGCGAACAGGATAGTCATTTAATAATCTTACCAATCCGAAGCTGCGCATCGGGAAAATTTTACTTTTTTAAATTTAGGCAAAATCTCCTACCAGTTAGTACGCAGCACAAAAACGTTTGTTTTTGAGGTGGGTGTGGCAAAAATAACTATTTTGTTGATTGCATTAAAAATAATCCAATTTTTACACTCGTTCTAATGCGTGTAGGTTACGATTATTATTTTCCATTTCTGGACAGAAGTTGTGGTGTTGAAGTCGATGAGGATGGTCAAATTGTGAGGTCACTTTACCGGCACTTTATTAACATTGAGCAACCGACGATGTGTTTCATTGGATTATTTCAAAGGACGATTATATCTTTTTTGTTCGATTTACAAGTAAGCCGAACTTATTGACACCTTTTGCCAGGAAAATAAATTCGAAAACTTTTCTTCTGTAGCGTAATATAGTATGTTTAGTTTTCTACCTCGAAATACTAGGGTAAGTACTTTCAGGTGACGATATATTTTTTTACTTTTACTCCTGGAATGTTTTTTATAGAATACTTTTGCTACTTACGATCTCCTTACCGGAAAATACCCAAATACTTATTTTTTTAAATCGATTTTTGCATATTATTTCGGAATGAATGCATTTTTTCTCATATTTTCAGACGAGTAAATACCACGTTTTACAAACATAATATCTGATTATGAATGTTTTTTTTTTTTGACATATTTCGCTAAAAATGCCTTTTTCCAACATATTTTTTTAAATAAAATTTATTTTCCGGATAAAATTCAACAAAAAATAAAATTTCAATCGTTTTTTCCAAAAAATACTCTTTCGCAAGTAATCGAAATAGTTCTGTATTTGAAAATTTGAAATACCATGTATCCTCTAACAATAATGATTTTATACTTGATTCGGTTTAGTCAGATGGCCCTACAAAACCACTAAATCTTTACTTACCTACCAAAAATTAAGAATCGGTACTTTACCTTTACATCGTTCTTTTTTTGTAAATGAAAGATCCCATTTTATTTACGACCTTACGTTTTTCTAGATTTACTGGTATGAGCTTAGTTTTTCCTTGATTATTTTAATGTTTATAATAATGTAATTATATCGTGAGGCAATTAAAGTTGTATCTAAGAGGGGTTTTGGAGGTCAGAACTTCCCCTTAGTAAAGAAAAAAAGGCTCGACCTTTCAAAATTGTATACCTATTTTCTGAGGTTTTGGTGATTTTTTGTTGAGGGGGGAGATTGAAAGAGACCCCTGAGAATGTGTAGACCCCCCTTGCGACAGAACTATCTCCAATCTTGAGCTATCTACCCCTTTGTTGTAAGGTATCAAGGTATTCTAATACGTTTCCCGAATCTTGAGTGCATATTTTGAAATATTTTTTCTTTTTTTTTAAGGCAATATGAGATCAAAATTATAAATGCATATAAATGCATATTTTGGGCCCTCTCAAAAAATATGTTCCGATTACAAACGGCTAAAAGTACATGTTCAAATTATTAGGTAGGTGCGTACATTTTTTGACTAATTCATAATATAATTTTACTCAGAATTAAAATCAACTGATTGACCACAATTATTGATGTATAGTTACTATTCTGTGAATTATTTACTTTGAAACTATACCATAAATATTGACCTCTTTCATTAGTGTGAATAAAAAAATTTCTAGCTCAACTATAATGGGTTTCAATCAACTTGAAGTGAAGAAAAGAGGTCAATTTATGAAATAAGTTTGGCCAAATTCATCAGACAAACACTTACTTTTATTAAATTATTTAGAACAAAGATTTCGTTTATGGAGATACCTACCTGCATTAGAGCTTGGCATACAACCCATAAAAATGTTTTATGAAGAGAAAGTTTAGCTTTTCTATCTAAAAAATTATACATTCTGTAAGGTGGGTGTAGGGTACTCTAATATTGAATTCATTTGAATTTTGAAAAAATTAAGCAAAAGTCGTCAATAAATGAGAGCAAGTGAACTAAACAGAAAATCTAAATGAATTCCTATTGAAATTCCTAAAGCAGAAAATATAGGTACTCACGTACTACTTGCATAGGTACCAATCGAAAATTCACTAAAAAAATATGCGAATACCGTTTTTACTTTTTCTACTCACTAAATAAGATTCAGGGTCTATTAAAAATTTAAGAATTTTGTATCCCCATAAATGTTCTACACCTGTTAGGTACCTATCATTTTCTGGGATTATGATACTTCGCGTTAATTTTAATTAATTTTATTCCTAACACCATACCAATTCGAGAATTCATTTAATGCAGGCTTCGTTTTCCACATTTTTCATTCGCACTTTTATCTTCCAGGTACAAGTTTTTTTGAAAATTTTCTCCGGACAAATTTGTGTGCCGTCAGAATCAGAAATGTTGCAATGGCTGAGCGATGAAAATGAACGTCAAAAAGAAAAGAAAATTCCGAGGAACCGATACTACCATTTATCTGCCAACATTGAGGAGTACCTTGAGAATCTAACCAACTTTGCTAAGTTACAAAATATTCCTCCCGTGCTTTTTAAAATTTTCCGTCTAAACGAGCGAACCTATTCGGAAAATTTTTATCAATTACGACGATGGCATTTCGAAATTTTAGACGATTTTAATTATAAAGCCTCGCTAAAGGATACCGTTTACTAAGAACTGGGTCCAACTGGATTCAAGAAATTTCTCGACAGCGGACAGTGAATAAGAAAGTGTACTCATAATTATCAATGTACAAAGAAATGTAACATTAACAGACGTTCCTCTCATAATAAAAAACTTAATGCATTAGTAAATGTCATGGAAGCACAGCTTCCGGTGATAAACAGATCTGGGCTTTGGTTTAATTTGGGTAGGCAATGGTAAAATTATTAACATCGTTTACATAATTTATAGGTATAAAAGCAACTTCTGCAACGTTGACTACGTGACCAGTTTTACAGATTTATTTGGCTAGGTATGCATATATTTGAGTCGAAGAATCATATTTTTCTTCATAATATCATATCAATGCTGCTCGTTAATTGATAATCCACTGCAGGGAAGAAAATAACCAAATTATTTCCTAAAATTGTGCTTATCAAAACTTGGTATAATTTTTCATTTCACAAAAAAATAATAATTTTTGACACATTCATAAAATATTTTGAAAACATGATACTCATACATAGTATTTGTAGGATATTGATAATTTTTTGAAAAATATATAAATATTTTATATAGGTATTACTTTATTAGAAGAATGTTAATGTTATATAAGTGTTTTTGGAATAAGGAAAATCTACTTATTTTTGCAAAACTTGCTACCCAAGAGTTTTTTAATTTTCATTTTGTTAAAAAAACATAGTTACACATTTCATTTTTCATACTAGAGTAACACTGATAAATTCGATGAGTCGGGGGAAACAACGAATTCGGTTTTGTGTTAGTGTGCGTGTATTGAATCATGAATATATATAATCAAATACACATGCACACTAACAAAACAATCATGATTTTTCATTTTATTTACATTTTTCACTTTTCATTGCACATTTTATTTTTGTACTATGTACCTTAGGTTAAACTTTTCCAGCGTTAAAAATCATTTCCAATGTATCCTCGACTATGCAAAAAATTCAAATTGTGTAAATTTTTCATCATTGCACACTCTGCCTAACTGTTGCTAGACAACATAAGAAATGCCTGAAGGCTGATCGTATAATTTTTTACTGTTTTTACACTTTGCCTATGACATAAACATCAGAAAAAAAAAGATCCATTAATTATATCTGTAATTATGAACAATCATCTGTAAGAGATCCATGATAGATCGATGTAATGTTACTTCGAAACATTATTTCACACCAACTATACTGCACAATACTATTTTACAACGAAGAAAAAAAACTTGGTATTTTTACATTAAGGATAAGAATTAATAAAAAATTATCTATATAAGTAATTTTCGAGAACTACTGGACCAATTTGCACGAAAGATTGAAATAATTAGACTTGAGAAATAATAACTGAGATTATATTCAAAATACAAAGTGAAATTGGAAATTAAAGTTATTTCCCAGTACGAAAATTACAAGTGTTTATGATGTGGTGTTTACAGTATGACGAATATAGAACGAGTGAGTAAATGAGATTCTCGCTGAAAGTGAAAACAAATGAGAACAAATACAGGTCAAGTTCAATTATAAAGATGACATCTTCGATCGATAAATACAGATTGTTACAAAGGAAAAGTGTGCATGATAAAACGAAGTAGAAATCACCAAAATATGAGCAATTGTGAACATGAATCTATTGTAAAATGGAAAGAAGCAATTATGAAAATGACAGACACAATGTGGTTTGAAAAATACGTGAATGAGATGTTTTGGAGGCAACGAATGAACAAATTTTGAAAATTAAAATCGAAATTACAATGTAAGATTTTACATCTATTACCTTTATTATCTAAGAGTTAGGTACCTCTACCTCTTTATTGAATGAAAAAATCCCTTCTATCTTATAAATTATATTCAAATTCATTTTTACTTTATTTTTTGTTTTATCGCCGCTGAAAGGCTTGCACATACATGCATGTACATTGCAATCACCAATCCATGACTAGTCAAGAGTTCACCATTGCACCGATCTCATCTGATCAGTTATCAGTGCATGTGCTGTAATTTACACGTTGACATAGCAACCATAAATTACGTAGCTTCTAATTACACACAGACATATGTATTTGTACATATGTGTGTCAGTGTGCGTGCCAAGAGCCAGTGTTTACTATGATTGGCACTCCCATAAATGTATACTTTTAAGATAAAATGACTTAATGAAAAGGAAAACATTTTTTATATCAGAATTAAAATAGGATACCTACCACTACACAATTTGTTTCGTTGTAAGTATTTTGCATCAAAATAACCTATGGATTCGATACAAATTTCATAATAGATACATATTGTAACGGCCAAAAGAGGTTGTGTTGTACCTGGTAACGACCTCTTTTGGGAGGTACACCATACACGAAATACCACGTACTTCAAAGTAGTAATATTTCTAAAATAGATTCAGTTTATCATCCACAGACTATAGTGGACCTTAACATTAATTAGAGACTCAATAATATTTCAAACACATGAGTGAGTTTACACATTTAATAAAATAATAATTTGTACATCATAGTACATAAATCTACGTTAATATTTATACATATTCAATCACAATTCAACAAGCAAGACTATCTGTTCACCAGAGACTTCTACGAGAGAGGTTCCAGGTACTTAGAAGTAGCTGTTGGAGAACTGCACTAAACTGAACAACTATACGACTGAATCGAGGGATTATATACTCGTTCAGGGTATGAAAACGTACGTGTCGGATAGGTAAAGTGAGGTAGGGTGTTGTTATTATAGGGTTGTGCTGACTCGTCGAGTACTCGAGAGACAGGTACAACTAGGTCATAAATATACAGGAGGTATATCTGTATATGTAAAATTAAATACGAATAGTTTTGTGGTTGTTTATGAAGAGTTATAGGAAGGTAATTGTTGACAAATATCTACATTTTTGGTATTTGAAAATGAGTGAACGAATATGTTCGTCATTTCTTAAAATAGACGAAAATATACGTTACACATATATCCTTTTGTTCATGAAAATGTGTTGATTTGTATCTTTTGTGTAATGTTGAATAATATTCATTTTTGGTAATCGCGACTACAAAATTTTTGACGTTTCATAAAATTTCTATTGATGTTCAAACACCGTATTTTTAATTTGTCATTTGAGGAAATTCTATATGTAGTCTTAAAACTCATGGACATTCAAACATTACACTATGAAAAAAAAAAAAAAAAAAAAAAGTGTAATGACTGAAATGAAAATTAGAAGACTAATTGATCGATATCGATGATAAATATGAATCTTCAATTCCTGATAACCACTGATCTGAATTTTTCTCCCTTTACATTATTGTACAATGCCTCCTTTTTATAGTTACAATGTAGGAACATGTATACTTATAGGTATAATATGAGACTTGTATGAGCTTTAATACTAATCAACATACAGATGTTTTCATTATCCAAAATTACAGGCATTGACATTTTTATTATTCATGAGTTTCTATTAGAGTTGAAAAATTGAAAGACTTTCCAAATTGAAAAACAAAATATTATAAATGTTTCCTACCAACCAGTACACATTCTCTTATTAACAGGTTTTCAAATAAAAAAAAATAAAAAATAAAAAAAACTGGTATTACACAGTAGGTACAGTAATTTGGATCCAATTATTAAGTATGATGAATACCATACATAGTAATTAGTACTGAAATTTTCATCCATAAAGTCTCATTCATCCTTCCAGTTCTTTTTTCTTCACAATGGGCATGGAAGTATTTAACTCACTTTTTGAGAAGATTTTTCGTTGGTAGGTAGGTACTACTGCGTACAATTTTGGATAAAATTTTTAGATATTCCATGTGCGAGTAGCTGTAGATAATTAGGTAGAGCATAAAATCGGTAACACTGTGGATGGCTACGATTCTTTGCAGATGTGATTTGATGCGCATAGTGTGTAAACTAGTGCTACCGAAACCAAAAGCTTCGCGCATATTCCACACAATAATACGATTTAGTTGCAAATCTGAAATACAAGTAGGCTATATACGTACGTTAGTGTATCTATTAGTTTGTTTCAACGATACGGTCGTAATTATCTGTAAAGTATACGATGCGTATTAATGACCTTACTTCGTCATCTGCCACGTCGCCACCCAGCCACGGCTCCCAACCGCCCACCGCCCCGTCGGTGATAGTGTTAACGTCTTGCTGATAAGACGTATATATTTTTAGTCTGCTTGAGTCTCACAGTGTTACCACATTTACGTCTACGTGTTGCGTGCACACTTGGAATCGGCAAGTAGGTACCTATAACTAAGTTTTACAATCATTTTCTGTCTTTTCGTATGATTATTTTTGAATACCAAAGATAGCCATTTGTTGAACAACATTCGTCTCAAGTATCTGACAATTTGAATAATAACAATAATAATAATAATGATCATAATAATTTTATTTTTTCGAGTTTTCAAGGTTTTTGCTTGCGAAAAACCCTATGAAAATCGATGTTTTTTTTTTTTTTTAACTGTGAAAATAAAATTTTCTATTTTATGACGATATCTGCAAACATTTATTTATTTATTTATTTTTCTTCTTTTCCTTCTTCATTTTCTTCAACCTGTGTTTTATGTTTTCTTTTTCAACTGTAAAAAAATGAAAATAAAATTTTCATCCACTTATATGATGTTATCTGTGACCGTTTATTTTTTTGATTCTAATTTTCCGATAAATTTATGAAAAATATGACAATTGACAATAATGTTTCAATTTCAACTGTTTCGTCTTCGTCAAATATTATTAAATTTCCTTTCAACAGTTGTCTTATTTTTGAAAATACTTCTAAAATTTCTCGATTATTCGTATTTTTTTGTTTCCAATTTTTATTTATGGCTGATGTTAATGGTGTCACCCTAAGGTCACTTTTCATCACAAATAAAACAAACCTAAAAAATAAGAAAGAAAAAAAAAATCATATAAAAGTAAAGCATAAACACTGTTGCCACATCGTCTAGCGATGTAGCTTGTTATTTTTTAAGTAGTTCACAGTCGACTTGTGAAACAAAGACAGCATCGTATAGGTAAACTACATTAATTGCAACGCCCGATTATTGTATTAATAATTGTTTCATTTTAAACAGAAACTCTTGCGACTATGAAAGTGGCTATAATCGGTGCAGGTGTTTCCGGTTTAGCATCGGCTAGACAAGCCAGCGAACATAATGTGGATTTCGTGGTTTTTGAAGCAACAGACTCCATCGGAGGTACTTGGGTGTATTCCGAGGAGGTGCCTGCAGACGAGTACAATGTTCCAGTCCATGCCAGTATTTATCAGTCATTGAGGTTTGAATGGTTTTGTAATAATTTAGCCTAATCGTCGTTTACTTCAGCTGTCTACCTATGTAAGTGCTCGCGAATTCCATTAAAAGAGCAATATTAACGTAATCAAAACTATTATAACTAGGAATTAATTGTTGCGATATAAGTTATAGTCCTTGGACCAGATTATTTCGACCGAGGCTAAATTAAATTCACTTTTTACAGGTTTTCTGGATTCGAAAAAAGTGCTTGATTCGTGTATTTATTTCGTAAACATCATAAAAAGTCATTATTAGCAATATACTGATAAAATTGGACACTTGTTAGTGTACTATTCATTGAAATTTAAATATTAATTTATAAACGTACCTATAGCGGTATAAAAAAAAAAAAAAAAAAAAAAGCCCCCAATTTATTGATAGGGCTAACCATAATTATCTACAATTTTGTTAAAATGAGTAGGTACCCAATAACATCAAACTTCAAGTTGACCTGACCAGTATATTTTTTCCAATCTCGTGAATAATGACTGCAGAATATTTTCTACGAAGACACGCGAAATCAAAGGCAAAAATTATTGAACTATTACCTAAAGGAGGATACTATACGGCTGTGAAGCATCATCGGAAACCAACATAGGCTAATTTACTTAACAGTGGCGACTCAAATGCGAAATTTTGACCTCGTTGTCTGGAGAAATGCTTGCAACTGAGGCATAAATGTTAGTGATAGGCAAAATCATTCATTCGTGGAACCTGGTTCACCTGCTCCTGGTTTATCCAACATTTCTCTCGTGATTCTCCTTCTCATCTTTAATTGCATGAGATGCAAATGATATATAAACTGAATTCAATTTATCTGCTAATAACAAAAACCAGTGTTAGAAAAAACTGAAAAAAATTCGTTTTAGTCTTTGGAGCATCGGATCAGAAAAGAGCAGAGAGCAGACTTTATCACACCGGAGTAGTTTTAGGAACCAGCTCTTTTAAAAAACCCGGTTCTTCAAACCAGACTGCTCCGAAGCAGCCCCCCATCCCTAATAAATGTCATTTTAGAGTGTGAAACTATATCCTTAAGAAAAATTTTTGGAGTAGGTGTATTATCACTGACGGTGCTAACGAAAGATACTGACTGTTAAAAAGGAAATGTAACAGTTCTCCCTAAATCACCAGTCTTTGCTTAGACTCATCCAAATCTCATGGCCAACTGATGTTTGAAGTTATGATGTTAAAATGAGATGCCTCAAACATTCGAAAATTAATGAATTATCGAACAGAGTTTGCAAACCTGCTCGTTAATGTGGGCTGGCGTCTAGGTTGGCGTCTAAATGGGCAATTACTATCCATGTTATGTGGGTACCTACTCTGTAGTCAGTAGGTAACTTGTTAATACTAAAAAGTAGACAAAATAATACGTAGGCACCTATTAAAACAATTTTCAATTTAAAATATGTATTCGGAATCAGCTTTTGTTGGAATTGATGAAACTTTATGTTCCTCTATGTTGTAAACAAAAGTAGCCTATAAGTTTAGATATATACTAAGTAAAACATAAACCATAAAATGTAAGATTGAAATTGAATATTATGAACATGAATGATTTACATGTGCCTACTTTACCAATACCAATGTGTGTGTTAATAATACAGACACAACAATGACGAATGCTCGTGAGAAGGATACAGTGTAGGTACACACAAGGGCGTAGCCAGAATGGGGCAGTGAGGTCAATTCCCCCCTGAATTTTAAAAACAAAAAAAAAACACCTAGAAGAGAAAAAATGAATGTTTTTCTTCATTCTAATATGATATTGTGAGTAAAAATGAAGAAATAGTAAGAAAAAGTTGAGCTATCCAGAATAATTTTTAAGTGGGTTTTCAAAGAAATTCTACTTATTTTTGGTTAAGCAAGCTAAAATTTTTATTTATTAACCACAGGTAATATTTTTTTCTTGAAAATATCATACATTTCTTTACGTTAATTTCATTAGAAAATTAAAAAAAATTATAACTGTAGCGACGGGTGGTCGATGACGAACGAGTGTGTACTACACACACGTCGACCACCTAGTGGGCCAGTGGATTATATCCACAAACTACCTTCTTGCGCTTACGGCTATGTATTTTGCCTATGTAGCTAAATTGTTTACTGAGCTAGGCTCACACACACTGACACTGTAGAACACGCATCCGCCTTCATTGGTATTCTATACGCACACCCACAATAATGGTACTGCTTTTTGCACAGCCAGTAAAATCGTCCTTGACTGAACTTTCGAATATGTTTGTTAACAGTAGCGTAACTACAGGGGCAAGGAGGTACTCTTTCCCAGGTGATTAAGTCTTGGGAGTGGAAAAATTACAATTAGAAATTAATTTTCGAACTATTTATACAATAATTACAATGTGGATCAAGGCCTCATGTATCCATCGGAGTCACTGGAAACTCCCCCACCTACCCAAAAAACAAAAACAACCCACTATACATGAATATTCCAGAACCCAGAAAACACCAAAAATTTCTTTCGCTCGCTCCGTCGCGAAATAATTGTTTTGTCTTTCTTTGAAACCTTTTATGGAAGTAAATCCTGATTAGGATAGCCCTGTTGCAGTTGAGGGCAGCATACTTACCAGTCCCCATGTGGCAAATGCCTAGTTATATCACTACCTGTGAACTTCCCTAGCGAGTCTCTTTTTTGATAAAACTTGCTTTGCCCCTCTAGAAAATTTTCTATCTATGTCCTTGGGTATTCAGTCACAGAAAAAGACTGCGTGGAAAAATCTCGACTATTACCTATACTATATAGATAGGTAATAATAATGTATACTTAAGCCGACAAAGTCACACGAAGACTATTATTAAAATAAGTAGGTAGGTATTATAAATGTTAGGTACAATCTATTTCGTGTCTGTTTATTGTGCAGAGTTAATTTACCAACTCAGTTGATGGAATTCACTGGATACAAATTTGAACCTGAGAGTGGGTCTTGTTACCCTGGTCACGAAGAAGTGTTGAAATATATCAAAGATTTTGCAAAAGAATTCTACTTAAATAATCATATAAAGGTACTTAATGGTTCAAAGTAAAAAAAAAAAAAAATATTTTTTGCTTGATTATATGTATAATTTATCTAATATATTATTATGTATTAATGGAACTAGGCAGTCGATAATTATGGAAAAATTAGAATAAATCAAAATATTTTAGGAAAAGAATTACCGTTCCAAAAATAAATCGTTTTTCTCACTTTTGAATTTAAAATTAACAAAAAAGCCTACAATGAAGTTTCAAAATAAAGTTAGTGCACTCTTCATTAACCCACGTTCTCTCTCACAGAAAAAATTTTCTTTAAAATACTCGTCATTATGAGCGTAGGTGAAGATACCTATAGATAGGGTAAATGTACCGATTATGGAGCATAAACCATATATGGAAAACCATTACTTTTTGTAAACTATTAAAGTAGTCTGCCGGAAAGAACAGTGTTAGTAAGACTGTTTTTTTGTATCTATCCACAAAAGTCAAAAGAACACACCTAATATAAATTTTTTTTGTTTTTTGATTTTTTTTCACTGCTTTCAGTCCACTTATTACAATTTTTCGTAGCTTTTGGAGAAAATACTAATACTGATATATATCGAAATATGATCAGAACTAACAGAAAATTTAAACATTCTACATATGTTACTTATCATTGTCAGTCTTTTAAAAGTGTTGTTTCACTAAATTTTAAGAATTTGAATGGTCCATGAATTCCAAATCATTGCTGTAATGGAGGGTATGGAGCTGAGCCACCATCTCCAAAACCCAATCGGTGAAAAAAATTTTTCTTTTTTTTTTAATTTTATCTGGTACCCTATCAGTTTTTTTTTATCTCCTTTATTGTCCCCTCTTAGGTACGAAAAATGTATCGTCACAATCTTAAGTGCTCTCTAATATTAATAGTATTTTAATTTGTATGATAGTGTAAAAAAAAAATTTCAGCACAGTTATACTTTTCTAGAAAACCAAGTTTGCCAATTTTTGTTCATAATTCAAAATAAAAATCTTAATTCCAAAAGCTTGAAAAAATTGTAGAGAAATATTGATGATAATCAATATTTGACAAACATATCGATTTATCGACATTTCATTGCTACGTTTCAGGTAAGAAAAATTACAAAAAACAATAGTTATCGATATCTTTAACAAGAAATCGATCAATGTTTTATTGCTAGAAATAGATTTTCCTGGACTGTTTTGTTTTTATAGAGGTTGAAAAAGACAGATTTGATGCATTTAACAAAATAATAAAGATGTTTACGAAGTTACATCTCAGAAATGTATAATTGCAGCAAAGAGAATAAGTAATGTATAGAGATTTAAAAAGTGTTTAGAAACGAATATATACGAAGGTTCACGAATAAGTGGCAGAACGAGTTTCAGTGTATATGTGAGTAAAAAAAAGTATAATAATGTTCGTATGATTAAAGTCGAGTGTTTGCAGGAGTGTAAGGGGAAGTGGATTGGTAGTCCCAAAAGTTATCTAGTTTTTTGAGAAACTACTGTACTAACAGGCACAAATTCCTATCAGATTTGGTCCCATATAAGGAATACTTTTTGTGAAAATTTGAGCTTTAACGCTTTCGTAGTTTTCTCAATACCATAAACACAACATTTCAGGCGATATAAATATATTAGTTTTCTTTTCTCGTGAAACGGGTAATTTTCATCATCCCCACTCCTAACCCTTTTATAAAATCAATTTTAATATCCTGTTTGCAAGCAAACTGGATAAAATCTGACCGATGAGAAGACAGAATCTTCTTTAAAAATTCCTGAAGGTATGAAGAGATGAACGAGGTACATAATGTAAAGTATATTATGTAACTTATCTAATAGAATGAATAACTATATTTTTCACTAATGCTCTCAAAAACTATAGTTTCACCACCAAGTTCAACGCATATCCAAGGACCAAGATGGCTGGAAGATTACCGCAAAAAATCTGAAAAACAATCAAATTAATGATGAATACTTCGATGCAGTGATGATATGTACTGGGTAAGGAATGAATAAGGAAAAGTAGTTTAAATTTTGGGAACCTTGTTCTGAGTCACTTAAAGTTTAAATTTGTTTACTTTCGAATCCAGATTACCGTTTATTTATCATCAGACTAGGCCACTAACTATTTAATTTCTATAGATCAACATCATAGGATTGGACTTGAGTAACTTTTTCGTCATCAAATTTTATGTTTCAGCCTTTATGACATCTATATCGAGTTGACAGTTGACATTACGTTGCTATATATCTGATTAGGTGTTCTGTGATAGGTACCTACTTGAAAATTCTCAAGCCCGTCGAGTTTTTAGGACATAAAATTGCATACACGTACTGTTACATACAGTATTTGTGTACCTGAAAAAAGGTATAATTCTATCAAATCTAGATTATCCAAAATATATAGGACATAACAAACTGAACTTCACAACGAAACAAATTTGAACAATACTAGTTCTATTCACATTGAAACTCTCCAACATAATCAAAACGAACTATGGCCCAGCTAGTGAAACTCAAAGACAGAATTCTGGTAATTCAGCCATATAGGGTTCGAATCTGCAAGAACAACTGCCGTGGGTGAGTGGGTAGAGGAACGAAATTGACTTTTTGTAGTAATTCTGCTTTTTTAAGGCTAAACAAAAATTTTTTTCGTTTCAACTTGAAAAATGAATTTTTTAGAGCTGTTATCTGAACATTAAAATAAATAAAATCACATTGAATGACTTATAACTTGGGAACAAATCAACCAACTGAAACCAAAAACGGTAGGGCTTGCCCTTATGTCAAATGTGCTGTTATTAGCGAATTTCGTGACTATTGGATAAGAATTGCAAGTTTTAGTGAGTCAACATCAAAAATTAGCCCCTCCAACAGCCCCAGGGCATAAACCATAAAACCAATCAAAACCAAACTTAGAAGGATATTAGAATAGGCTTGAATTAATGTTTGTACAAATTTTTGTGATTATTGCTTGAAAATTACACTTTTTAGAGCCGTATAACTGCCAAAACTGCAACATAATCGCCCATCTCTGACGTACCGTACAACCAATTTTCCCCAAATTTAAATGGTCTTATCTTCGACCTAATTCAAACGTTTGGTCAAAATTTTGTGACCATCGAACATAAATTACGCCCTGTATCGTGTTAACAAGAAATTGATATACATACATACATGTATAAATACATATGAATTTTCAAAAATGGTACCAAAATGTTCCTTTGGTCATGAAACGAAAAACGTATTTACTCCCACCCCTGGGTCCGTTCATGAGCACAAGATTAAAAAATCTTTAATAAGCAGATTTTCGTAGAAAACCTACTTAAAAAGAAGAGATTCTTCACAGTTTCATCTTAAGGTGTTTACTACCATCAAATGGGTCACATTTCACTGGTAGATAATATTATAATAGACTACTCATTGTACCTGCGCAAACAAAAAATTTCATACGAACATCTAGGTTGCTAATATTATTCCTACAGAAGTGAGAGAACACAGCTTATTATAACGGTGTCAATCAAAATCGATGAAATGATCGATGTTTAATTTTGATCGAACAAATAATGGTGATGATTAGGAACGCAAGTGTATGGAAACCTCAATGCATAAAATTGCGGACTAAATGTCTTTAAAATTTGAAAAAATTAACTTAAAAACCAAACGAAAATCAAATGAAGCTTTTTTTCATTTTAACAATAGAATGCATACGTCACTAGAAACTTCCTTTTTCCTGTACGGACCGAGTGAAAGTTTTTATTTGTTTTCATAGGCATCACGCCAAGCCTTTAATTCCACACATTCCAGGAATCGAAACATTCGAAGGTGATCAAATCCACAGTTACAAGTACCGAAAAAACGCTCCATTTGCTAACAAACGAATTCTCATCATTGGTCAAGGACCATCTGGATTAGACATAAGTATGGACTGCGCCGAAGTCGCCGAAAAGGCAGGTAGAACTGTAATGTATTTGAAACAGGCTGGGTTTTTATTTTTTGTTTTTCTAACTTTGTACCGCTGTAGACATGGGGAACCATTTCAAAAAGACTGCCAATAATTTTAGAGTCCTGAAACATCATTCTTTATTTTCCACATTTTATTTTATTTTCTCCAAAATGTTCTTCTCTACAATCATGGTGTGGAATAGCATCAGCCTCGATTTTCTTTTTTATAAAAAATAAAATAAAAATATACGTATGTTTCCTAGGTTTAGACCCCCACATTGATCCTCGGTATTCATATATATTTCAACTTGAAATCATTCCGTATTTTCAAGTTTAGAAAGTATAATTATTGCTTTCATTTCAGGTGTACCTTTCTTGTCGAAGCCAGGTGAAAGCCAACATTGTTCATGAAAAGGTAGAAAGTAAGCCAGGAATTCTAACCATCAATTCTAATTCGGTGACATTTACCGATGAAACGACAGTCCAAGTTGACTCAGTCATACTTTGTACAGGTAATTAACCTCGAATATTTATAATTAGAGCAAAAAACATACACAAAAATTTCCTGTTATTTACGGAAATACGTTTATTTTCTCCCAACAATGCGTTAGCCCTGTCGAAAATAGACGTTCACTTATCAATTATCGTGTCATTGCTTTTAGACATTGGAAAATCATGAAGAACATGCAAAATGTTTGTGAAACACTCCTAAATCTTCTAAAAAATACAATTTAATAATTCATAGGTTTTACAGTATTAACCCTTCTCCTCTTTCTACACATTTTGAAATCAGGAGGATATTCTCCGGGTGTGCAGAGGATGCGCTGCATACACAGACAGTTTTGACTATGAAAATTTTTAATTCTAATGGTCAGTGATCTAAATAAAACAAATTTGAAAGAAAATAAAATAATACCAATAAGTTGAAGAAATGAATAAAATGGCTAATTTTTATACGCGCTGCACCTGAAAATTAAAACCATTTCAGAAAATTTATTCGTTTTAGTTTTGCAAGAGTGCATTTGACACAGGAATGGGATTGTCTGAGCGCATACCTCTTAATACCAAAATACATCGAAAAAATAGGTGCAGCTGTTTGAATACTGTATCACTGAAAATGGTTGTAGGGATGTCAGGGTATGCATACGCTGTTTTAAACATCTCAGAAATACGTAACAGCGGATTATTCTCAGCTTCTCCTACATGTAACTCCAAAACCACCTGTTATCTCTTACCAGATGTGGGTAACCTATAAATGGAACAGTTTCCACTTAATTTTTTAAATTTTCAAACCCGATTTTCTTCAAAACCATTCAGTTTTTACATAATTTTTTCCAAAAATAGAATGGTGAGACTCATTTTTCATTACAACAAAGGTATGAAAAGATATGACTATTTAAATATGAGTAAAACTTACTTCCTTCTTCCCAAATATGGGTAAATCTTCAGAAGCTAGGCTAAAATGAGTAATATAAATAAGTTGCCTTAGACCATTTCGTCAGTTTCGGTTAATTTTTGAGGAAGTTACAACGAATCTCTCTTTTGGTAGTAGGGCTATAACTGGAAAAGGAAACATGCTCAGCGATTGGTAAGAGGAACTTTTTATTTTTTTCTACACCAAAAATCAATTTTGGAGGTAATGTTTAACTCCGTGCCACCCTGTACATCATTCAGCGCATACCCAAACTCAAACAGCGTGGTACGCCACTGCTTGAAATGTGTGAAAACTGCTTGGATGCCATTCTTCGGATACCTATCTACTCATATTCTCCTCGAAGCTATTATCAGAATATTCTCCTTTCAACACGTTGTTCAGTTAGAAGAAAAAAACGATTTGTGTGAAACCAGATACCGACGGTATAGGGTGTAGGCTACCTACGATTGATTATAGAGGTTAACATTTTACCAAAATTTTAACATTTTAAACTTCCCCATTTTTTAAATCGAAACTTTCGAAAAAAGCTCAGAAAATAAAAATCGCCATTGCTTAGGTAACACTAAGGTAACTCATATGTTACACTGAAAATCGCAAAATTATTTAGGACTATTTTCAAGGCTCATAGATAATTTCGACAGACTCGATGAGATTTGAAATATTTCAATCCTAAACTTCTTCATGCCTTCGCTAATACTCTTCTGAAACTCTGTTTTAAAAGGAATGTAAAAAATGTTAACGCTGTGCGTAAAATTTCAACAACCTAGTCTTATCATTAAGTGGATGAGTGTGAAAAAAATGTGCGTAATTAGGATTGAGGCTGTTAATTTCTCACGTGAGATTTCTACGTGTGTGAACCCTCCGCCTTCGTTGGAGAGATCGATAATGTACCTAAATCTAAAACAATTTAATTTTGTAGAAATAATTGAAGAGACAATCTCTACAATATTGGTGGGCTAAGTTAGATGCACCAGTGATTAATCAGGTTGAGGAAGTTATTTTTCTATTTTTGATTTCTCAAATTATTGAAAATTGATCGGAATTTAGTGAAATATGGATCAAATTTTAGTAGCTATAGGACTTCTTTTTCAGATATTTGGTTGAAATATTTACGGAGTTAACTATATTAGTATTTGAAACGTTCTTATTGAAGCCAAGAACAAGTTTCAATTGTGTCATATTGATTTAAGTCGCACTCCCACCTAAATTGAAATTCAACGTAGCCTGAGTATTGAAAATCAGATTCATTTGTAGACCTCTATATTTTTCAGATCCCTCAATTAAAATATTTTCAAGTTTTACGTAATGTAGCCGTTTGTAGGGTTTTTGCACGAAGTGCTGAAAACCCTATTGCAATTGTTTTTCTTCTTCAATCTTGCAATGGATATTTTTTTTTGTTAGTGTTTTTGCACGGCGTCACGTAACGTTTTATCTGTTACAAATTTATAAACTGATAAATTAATGAATAATATAAAATATTATAATTATGTCTTATGAGTTATGAATAATGAAGAAAAAAAACATGTTATGACGTTGGTCTAACGACGTAGCTTGTTGATTTTTATTTTTTCGTTTAATTTGACAGGGTATGAGTTCCATTTTCCATTTTTGGACAAGTCATGTGAAATAATTTTCGAAGAAAACCATATCGTTCGACCACTGTTTAAGAGATTCATTAACATTCATCATCCAACAATGTGCTTTATTTGTCTGGTAGTGCAGTCATTGGTTTTTCCCTTGGTGGATTTACAAGTCTGTATATTAAGAAATAGCATAACACTGGTACCTGTGATGTTATTTTATTATGAAAATCGTTACAACAAACTAAAATGTTTTGACGTTACAAAATAACATTAATATAACGTTTCACAATTTTTCAAACGTTATTAATCATAACGTTATGAAAACATTTTTTTGCAACACCCTTCCCAAAAGTAAATTTTTTACACCCCTTGATGGAACAAAAAGTAGCAAATTTCGATACGAAGTCAAAAAATTATCTTCTACACATGCGCATTTACAACTTTAATTACTCGCACATCTCGATGAATTTCTCGCACGGGTTTGTTACTTTCTCAGTTTTTATTATTTCTCGCTAGGAACTCAATACCGTATTTTTCAAAAACATTCTAAAAACAGGCAAACTGCAAAAAATTTAAAGAAAAATTTTTTCATTGGAAGAAAATAAAATTATTAATCATTATTTCAACCTGAAAAAAAAAAAAAAAAAAAAATCATCGCCATTTTTTGGGAGATAGTGAGGGGTTTTGCAAAAAATAGTATGTGACGCACGTGCAAAGTAGGTGATTGATACTCGCATGATTTGTAGCATGAGCCTTCGGCGCATACTGTAAAATTCACACTCGTATCAAAATCACCTACTTTTTGCACTTGTATCACAAATAACTATTTTGTTACACTCAATTAAAAAAAAAAAAAACTTTTAAATTTTTTCTTGTTAAATGACTATTTTCATTATTTGCATTTAAATGTGGTATCATATCGATTGGGATTTTGGGACAAACCTGACCTTATAGTTTCGAATTTTTTTTTTTGGGGCAAAGTGTTGTCATCCAAATGTTTTAGCAGTATAGATTTTTAGCTTTTTGGTCTACTCGTTTACATTAGAGATTGTTTTGAAGCTTACTTTTATTAATTTTCATCATGAAAAACCATCAAAATACAATCTTTGTGATTTAATGTGTTTGCATACTGCTTTTTCACAACCAGCTTAACAAAAGGGTGACTTTACAATCTTAAAGTGAAACAGTGCCAAACTTTTGGATAATAAAATCTCGATTGTAGCCAGTTTGTTTAAATTCAGCTTCCAAAAAAGTTGGCTGGTAGCTTGTAAAAATACCCAGTTAAAAGTGAAAACCAGCTGTTAATAATGTGTAGTTTGTTAGATAGAATAATGTATAATTATTTTCATTTTTCACCCTTCAGCTTATTTATTTCAATTTTCACCATTTTAATTGTTATAGATAAGAGATACTTGGGAGTACAACCCTTCCGCCATTGTAAGCCTTAAAGAATTTTTAAAGTTTTGGTTATTCTTGAGGAACACCAACTATCTGAATCCTAAATTATTTGCACCATTTGCTTAATTTATTTTTCACTTCTCCATACTTGAAATTTTTTTTTTGGGTACCTTTAACACTACCATAATGGAACGAGTTCAATAGCGTTATTAAGTATAACGTAATAGTAACGTAATGAAACTACATTGATATAACACCACTGATTAGTACCGTGGTATCTGCTTAGTTTTTTGCTTTTGTGGCATAATAATGTTTTCATTGCTAATCTTGATTATTTACATCGTAGGCTCGAGTATTTTTGAAACATTTAACCGGCCAAATCAGTTTACCATCGACCGATACAATGTTACTCACAGAAATCCAAGAACACACGAAGAAAGTTGAAGCGAATTTACCTGCAGCAAAATATCACTTAGTTGGTGCCGAAATGAAAGCATACATGACAGATTTAGCCAGTTTTGGTCAAACTGAAAGGCTGCCAGAAGTTCATTTTAAAATATACCATAAAAATAAAGAAATATCGTTGGCTAACTACCAGAACCAGAAAAAACAAACTTTCAAAATTGTTGATGACAAATCGTATTTATGGGAATTAAAATGAATATACCTGTCTTATGCCCATTATCAGTCCATTGAATATATTTGCTTATTTGAATGATCAACTGTATGTCAAAGTTTTTGATTGTATTATTTAGTCGATATGAGTTAAGATTTCCTCAGCTATGTACCTACTACGTACCAAGTTATCAAATTTGCATGATTACTTATTTATTACTTAGGGCTCCGCCACGCTTCTGAGCAGAGAGAGGTGAGCGCTGACTTTGTTTACAAAATTAAACGCATATATTTTATGCCAGAGTAACCATGCATGAGTTGTGAGAAATGAGTGGTGAACAATACCACTGACCACTTAACATGAGCATCAAACTTGTTTGATTTTTGTGCTCAACGTAGAGTGTTTTCCTCTTGTTATCATACAATTTCAAAGTTATCACATTAAATTACACAAATTTTGTGGACACCTTACAACTTTAATTCCAGAGGCGTAAGTGGCAACCACTCAATACTTAACACCTACCACTTGGAAGCGTGTCCGAGGCTTTACTGTAAGTACCATTAGTTTATGCAACTTTTTCTCTGATTCAACTATTTAGAATATTTTAGACAACTCTCACAGTATTCTCAAGTTTTGCCATGCATGCAGCTTCGACATTGAAGTCGGTAATTCCCTAATTCCAAAGAAAAAAACTGTTTTTACAAGCGAGTGTAGTAGCAAGACTAAATTGAGAAATTTTGTGATTGACATTAGCGGGAAAAAATTCAGAGAAAAAAGTGAAACCAGCAGCAAAATATATGCCTGAAATATTCCCTTATATATGTTGAAATATGTTCAAAATATTCATTTTTCATTAAAATGTGCTGAAAATGTTCCATTTCAGAGTATGGAAATATAGGTTCCTATCAAAACACAGAATTGTTTTCAATATTTTACATGAAAAAAATATCCGCACCTAAAAAGCAAATGAAAAAAAGTTGGTACCTATACAAGGTAGGTAAGTAATCAAAATAGGACAAAAATAGAATATAAGAACAAAAAAAGTTGAAAATTGTAACTTCATTAAATTTCGCAAATCAATGATCGAAAAGAAAAAAAAAATTTAAAAAGAAATAATCCCTTAAAACCCAAAAAATTGAGCAAATGTTTCAAAAATATGCGGTAAAAAGAATGCCCTCGCAAATTAGGCTTAATTTTGTCAGAATTTTATGAACCATAAGAAAAGATATTTGTCATTATTTCTCATAGGAAAGAAGATGAAAAATATGCAAAGACAAAAAATCTTTCCTTCAATAAACACCTTGCTTCGTTGTGAGATGCGTAATTCCTTCTTGTAACCAAGATAAGAAAAACCCTGTTGCCACATCTTTTTTCTTTGACTATAATTACAGGCCACTATGCATAAATATTAAAAGTAATCGCAATATTTTAACTACAGTCGTAGCACTATGGCAAAATCCTTGCCTTTTATGCGAAAGGGGAGATTTAAATTCCTCGAGCGCCATTGTTTTTTACACAATTTTTTCACTAATTTCACTTCGTTTTTTATTTTTTTATTCTGTTATATAGCATAATGGGTTCTATTAAAACAAAAAAACAAACAAACAAACAAAAAAAGCTAATAACAGAAAATCAACAATTAACATATTTATATGATTTTCATGATATCCACATACAAACGCATGGCAATATAGGAGAAATCGCTTACCTCGGTTACAAAAAAAAATACGCTTGTGAGACACCCTACCACAACAGCCAGACACAGTGACAATGCTAATGTTACATTTTTTTAGCGTACTTGACAAAGATGTAGATAGCTCATCAGATGGAAGGGAGGATTCCCATATTATGAGTGATCTCTTCTGATGCCCCTCCAATAAAAAATCAGCAAAATTTATAAAAATACACAATTTTTAGAGGTCAAGTCTTTTTTTTTAAGGGGGTCCAGAACCTGCGAACCCCCTCACATATGCTCTTAGAACTAGAATCTTGAAAGTTTTGCAGCGTGTACCTATAGCGTGTATTTATGCAAACAATATTGACAAGTATTTTTTCTAAATTTTTTTTTCTTCAAAGATTATTTTAGAACAAAGACATCTATTTAATGAACAAAATTTGTCACAAGTAGTTCTGACAATTTCTTAATTAAGTCATTAATAAGTAACTTTTATTACTTAAATTTTTTTATCTTTAAGTATAATCTACAGTCAAGTGTGTAAATATAACGTATCTACATTAGCCTATGCATAATTTCGTTGTTTTGTTTATTCATTTTTAAGCCAAAATTTTAATGGCTATGAAAGTAACTATTATTGATGCCAGCATTTCTTGATTTTCATCGGACAAACGAACCATCAAATATGTCGATTGTGTAGTTTTTCTAACAACAGACTTTATTGCAAGCACTTCGGTATATTCTAAAGACGTGCCTTCAGTCAAGCACGATGTTCTACTTCATGTCAGTATTTATGTATCTTTGAGGTTTGAATGGTTTTCTATTAATTTAGCCTAATCAATACTTACCTTAGTATCTAGTTACCTAAGCATTTGCAAAATTCCCAAGTTTCAGGGATTACTGTGAACTTAACATTAGACTAGTTATCTAAGCACACCAGGTTTTCGACCTTGCCTGGTGTTTGTTGTCCAACTTGCATATTTGAGACTTGGTGTTGTGGACATTTCAGGAACCTTGAGTTGTTTGAGTGTGACATTTTGTAATAAAAGTGCAGCCAACCAGGTTTGTTTTGTTGTGGCGTATTACTACACCGGTTGGCATACTACACTATTATACTTTTGTGGAAAGTAGTCGACTTAGCCAGTAAACATTCCTAGAGTTATACAGTTTAAGGCGATCAGATTTTTTAAAATATATATAAATGCATGGTGATTTGCCTACTTTAATTCTTGTAAGGCAATTCCTTTTTTAATATGTACGCATACATGGTGATTAGTACGCCAAGATTCCATCATCAAAAATTGAAAATAAAAAATTTTTTTAATTTCCAAGCTTAAATTTTACATAAAAAAATTGACTGAAATTTCGAGAGCCTAAAACTTCAAAACATGTGTGTTTATAAGAAACTTTTTTTTTTTTTTTAACTTACCAACATTTTCCAAATTATATCAAACATCTCGCGGGTCATACTTACAGGAAATTTTAAATAAAAATAGCGTCTAACGTTAATTATTTTTATTTGTTAGTTTTTCCTCTTTTAATTTTTCTCAATGTCAATGTATTTACTTTAATTGGCGGTTCTTGATGTCTATTTGTACGCAATATGTCATTGAATTGATACGTAGGTAATAAGATGAAAAAAAAAATTGGCATGAAAGCCGCCCGTCGATACTGACTCATTAGAACGTCACATTAGCAATTCTCATCATTCAGTATAATAATATCTACAAATATTTGGTTGAAAAGTTTAAATACACAAGTAGGTTCAGTTCAGTTAGTTCAGTTAATGTATGGTAGGTATTCCCTGTAAAAATACTTTACTGCGAGGCGGTCCAAAATGGCATGGTCATTAGCGTAATCAAAATGGCATAGGTGGGTGTGGAATACCTTGTCGTGAGAGATATTCTCACCAGAAGGAAATTCAACAGAATTTAAGCGTGTTCAACCACTTCGTACATAAGTACAGGTAAGCCAAAACCAAGGCGAACACTGGCGATTTTAGAGCCGGTTCGGGTGGTTTATATACGGCTTATTTGCACGCACACAAACACACGTATGTAAGATAATACGTACGTTGGTGAGGGCGGCCAGGTCGCATCATCTCCTATCGAGATAAGAGATGGCTGGCTGGTTCGTGTACAAATCGTGACATCATCTTATTGTGTCACGATTCGGTACTCGTACATTACCTGCAAGTACGTACAGGTAATTACGATCGAACGTATTTTGTGTATTTAACGTCACAAGGACGATTGTTTGCCTGCCCTTTGGGGCGGCAACTGTCGTCGAGGGGTCCGAGCCCCTATACCTCATACGGGAGAGTCCCCACAGTGGGTTTTTTCCCCTAATTTCTGAGGGAAAAAAAAATTCTGTGAAAATTAAAAATAAATAAATTTACTACCTTAAAAATATTTTGGCTTGTCAATAGGCAGGGAAACGGGGAAAATTCAAATTAAGTATATAATTATTTTAGGAAACACTATGGGAACGAAGAAATAGTCAGTTTTCAGGCAAACAATCAAAAGTCCAAAAATGATCAGAATAAAATTTTCCATTGCTGTACCATGTTCTCTTTTAAGTAAAATCCTTTCCTTAATTCAGTATTTTCCCAGTCATGCGTATAAACGCAATTTGAGTAATCGCTTTCGAGCGTGTTATTGCATTTTGTTGTTCAACATCGCATCAACAGTTGCATAATTGAGGCTAGAAATAATTAGACTGGAATTCTAATAAAAACCTGAGTGTATTTCCACCCAAATAATTAATGTGGATAGCTAAATTAGGCTGCCGTGTATTTACCATTCTCGCAAAAAAATGAACTAATTTCATTTCAAAAATGCTAGGCCTACATTTTCATTGTTAAAGATGAATCATTAACGTGAAGTAGAATACTATATCATATATAAGGTGTCCTAGAAATCGCAAAGGCATAGATAACTCCATCGTAAGTAGGGTCCACATATTCTCAGTGGTCTCCTCTAAACCCTCCCTTTAACAACAAATCACCAATACCAACAAACACAAACTATTTTCAGATATAGGGGTATCCAGCTTTTTGGAAAGTTTTCAAACCTGCTATTTAAAATTGTGCAAGTTAACGAAATTGGAACTGGAAGCGTGATAATGAAAAACTATGACGTTTGGCATAAAAATCAGAAATTCATATACGTAGGCTATCTTTATACATGTTGCAGTCAATTACGTAAATCAGGTTTTTAAAGAAATTCTTGTACAAATGTGAAATACCTAATAGCGAGCAATAATTTAACTGGGCCAAAATGAGAATACCTGCGAATTACCTCAGTTTTAGAATGTCATTATTTTTTACTTAAAACCTTTAAGGTATTATCTAACAACTGAAATATTTTAGTAAATTTCGTAAATATCTAGGAAGAAAGCTAGGAAATGAATCTAAGGAAATTTTGTAAATCCCCAGTCAAAAATTTTAATTATGGAAAATACAATTATTTGTAAAAGTTTAAACTTCCCAAACGATATACCCTTTGGGTATAATATATGTAACAGAGAGCTAATTCTTTTAACATTTCTATACATATATAGTTACTTTCAGACTTCGATGGCGTTTTCAGGGAAAAAAATTACTGTTTTACATGTTAGTATATTTATACATATTATATTAACATATATATACGAATATATAGATATACCTACATTCTAAGTAGGTAATGTTTTTCCTGAAACATTATGGTTGAAGAACGGAACTATAGGAGAATTAACCTTCCATTACGTCATATATTATATTTAGAGATAATACCTAAAAGCATAAGACAAATTCACTTTTCAAAAAACTGAACACCAATAATACTTAACTATTTGAGGGTAATTTTGAATGAGGGGAGTATGGGACGTTATAACAATACAAGATAAATTCCAGGTGAATCAAATAAGCTTGACCGAAAGCAGGCTCACAGTTATTTGTCCTGCAATAACTTAAAAACCTATATTTCTTAGTAGGTTTTCGAAGAAAATATACTTATTAAAATTTATTTGGTAATCAGACCTGTGAGTAGGGGTGGGTACTATTTTCATTTCACAAGACTATAAAATTTTTAGAATTATTAGATAAAATTCATAAGTGTATATTTATTATGTTACGTACCAAGTCCTAAATTGTATACCATCCTAAGATGGTACAACCATTTTTGTACAATCTTCAGTTCTAAGCTGGTGCTACCCATTTTGTACAAAGACTTGGTACAAGAAAACTAGGACTATTCTAGTATAACAATAACGTTTTGGAACAAGTAGTATTTTTCAGCAACTTTATGCATAATTAACTGTAGGTACCAAGTCCGTAATGATTATTTCTCACGTCATTTCGTACAGAGGACAGTCTGTAATAAGTTTTTCGCTCTTTTTTAAATATTTTCCAGTCACATTAGCATCAAAATGAGGAAAACAAATTGGCACACAAACTTCAATTATATAGGATTTTTGGGTGAGTCTCCGAAAATGATATATCTGACGTTTGACCTTTCCCTTTCTTTTATTTTTGGGAAGGGGGTGTTTATTCCCAAAAATTCGGTTTCTTCCACGTTTCTCTATAAATTTTAATTTTGAGATAAAAATAGATTGGTACAAATTTATTCAACATAAAATTTACTACAAAAAAGATACGATGCAGTTTTTTACCTGATGCCCTTCTTCTTATCCAGAAAGTCTTAAAAAGAACCGCGCATTCTTCCTTAAATATATTCAATAGATTAAATGGGAGATATAACATGTAATTGTAACAAATATGTTCGTCAGACGTACACATTCGGGTACATGGAAAAATATATTTTATTTTGTACATTTGTCCCTTTTAAAATTGTACAGTTACCTGGCAAAAGTACCGTTACTTCCTGCCAGCATTTACAACACTTTTTAACAGGATATTCGGTGACTTCAATATACTAGTCCCTCGAATATACTTAAATAAAAAAATCCCTTTAATCGCCAAATTCCTACTTCATACCTAATACCATGTAAAATCATATACCCTGACAGGGTATATAAACTCATGTTAACAATAAAATAATTGTATTGTACTTTCAGTCTTAGCACTGTCACTTATCAAGTAGTCTTAAACTATAGGTATTGAACATTTTATTGTCCTATTGTGTGTACAAATTATTATTTTAATAGATTGTTGAAATTTTACTTTTTGTTTGGATTTTATTTGAAATCTTTCTTGATGTTAAGGTCCACAATAGTTGTGGATAATAAACTTATTAATTTTATTTAATTCTCGAGTAATAATAATATTCCTTTGAATATTGTTTTACTTAAAAGAAGTGTAACCACACCAAAATATGTTAATTTCCAGTACTTTCAAACCTCTTTTGGCCTTTACAGTAATTATCATATTATTTAGATAATATTTTCCATCTACTCCCTTCCATAAACCTTTTTTATCCCCTCAACATTCACAGTTTTTTTTCTGACATTCCCTTCTCCTACAGAGAGTTTTGAAAACAATCATGACATGACTGTTTTAAATGGTTGTTTTCAAGACTCTCTGGACAAGAAGAGGGGTGTCGGGAAAAAATCTGCGTTTAATATTTTTTTTAGGAAGGGGTTATAGAAGGGATTGGATATGGGTAAAAAATACGAATTAACTAAATGGTATGATAAGTATGAGTTAAATCTCCCATGTAGAATTCTATTGAACATATTTGCTGAAGAATGGTCGTTTTCAAAACTCTCTGCTGTGGAACTGAGGCTTCGGACAAAAAACTGCATGAAATTGTTTTTGATAAGAAATTTTATATTGAACAATTTCGTATCAACCTGTTTGTACCTATCATAAAATCAAAATTTTTGAAGAAAAACATTAAAAACTATATTTTGGAGGATAAACATCCACTCTAAAAAATTCAGGATGTTGGAGGGTGCAACTTTTAGTAGATGTTAATCTAGAGGACCTACTCAATGACCCTACATAATTAAAGACTTGAAGTTTGCGTGATAATTTTTATTTTTTCTTGTAATATTTGACTGACTATTAGCAAATAAAGAGAACAGTCGGTAAGATCAGGATGAAAAGGTTTGATGTTCTCACAATTGGAGTAATTCTGCAAAATTAATGGCACCAAAGACTGTGTCTGATGGTGTAATCAAGTATTATATTTATTCACAGTAAAAATTAAAAAAAGGATTTTACATTCTTAAAAGAGCACACATTTAAAGGGTTCATGGTGGTTTGCACATGCGCAATGTAATCCAAAAACAAGTATGTGTTTATACCTATACACAGTAGTGTCAACTCGCCACTAGCCATTTGTACTTATATATGGTACTTAAAAATAACCGTTGACACACACCACTCACTCTTACTGTGCGACAACAGATTTTGGCAACCACCTCTGCCCGATCACATGTTTGCCTACATTGCTTCAGCAGACATGTGTCCTTTGGGTGTGCCAAACGTGCAGGACTCATAGGGGTATTCTCACAATACGCATTGAACGTAGGCCTACAAAATATACAATCGCAACTGTCAAAGTTTGACAGTCCATTCCCAGAATACATGAATGTATCATATCTGCAGCGTTGCGGCCTATGATTCAATAATGTGCAACCAAACACTAATCCGGTTGAAAAAAAAAAAAAAAATTAGCAACAAACCTTGATATTTTAAAAACACTGTAAGTAGGTAGGTATTTGCGAATCGTTAAAACTCAATAAACCAATGGTATGAATGTATAGTTCTGTTCTTTTCACTACCTGTTTTTTTTTTTTTTTTTTTTTTTTTTTTTAACGAAATTTATGCGTAGTACGTATATTTGTTAAAACGCTGTCGGGTGTAGGTACCAGTTTTACTGACGTAAAGTAAGCAGCAGGTAAAGTTAATTTGGAGGAAGTAAGGATGAGCAACCGGTATCAGCTGGTATCGCATTCGTCGTCTAACGAATCGCCATCAGTTCTTTCGAAAATGCGAAACGAATGATACCTGTCTGCATTCATTGATGAGAGTCGATGTTATCAGACCATTTTCATTCGTTATCTGACGGATGTAATATTTGTAATATTTATTTTTATCAATTTCTCGGTTTTATTTCGGTTCGTATTTTATTTTTTCGATTAAATTGCGATGGTAGCTTCGAAGCACTGCCACACGTAGGTATACCTATCCAGATTATATTCGTTGCGATTATATGTACATATAGAAGAAGATATTTACATCGTACGCGGTAGGTACTTAAAATTTAAACGTAATATAATATAAATAATAATTTAGAGTTTCGAGTGTACACATATCGAGAATAACTGATAAAAATAACGATATATTACGGGTAACGTAAGAGTGAAAATAAAATAAAAACATCTCAACATGGCTGAAACTTTCTCTTTCTTTTTTTTTTCTTTTTTTGTTAATATTGTTATGCTACAGACAATTCGAACTTTCTGTATCGAACTCTAGTCTTTTCCACATAGTACCTATATACGTACCTGTATAGGTATTTTTACCTGCACCATATATGTAGGTACGTCGTTTGCTGGTAAGGTATTACGCGAATCGAGGAGTAGCGCACTCGACGCTGGCTGCGCAGAAATACTCGTGCCTATTATCATTATTATCGTTATTATTATTATTATTATTATTATTATTTCACGTGGCCATGCGGTTTACATAGTTTATGGTTGTTGAAAAAGTGCGGCATGCATATCGCCGTCATAGGTTGCGGAGCTGCTGGTTTGGCGTCCATTCAGAAGGCCATCGAATACGACGTCGAGTGTACGGCCTTCGAAATGTCCGAATCGGTCGGAGGTATGTGGCGATATCGTGAGGAAACGGATTTAGGCGATCTTGGAAATCCGATGTACTACTCGCTGAGGTACGTGTACTTTACGGTCTGCCATCTGTCCACGTATTCGCGTCCGTATCACGCGAATTCGAGAAAACGATTAGCGTTAGTTTTTGCGAACACTCGACAGAACGAATTTACCGGTACCCATTATGGAGTTCGGCGACTTCAAATTCCAGCCGAAGAGTGGCTCGACGTTTCCGCACCATACCGAGGTTATGGAATATCTGAACGCGTTCACCGAACACTACGGCCTATTATCGCGAATCAAAGTAAGAGAATTTACACGTTACAACGTCGATATTTGGCGGCACTGCGAATGTCACCGAACGATCGTGGTTTTTTGTCGTGCCGCGTGTACCCGTCGATAATATCGAGGCGAATGAAGAAAATTATTCCGCAATTCGGTCCACTTCATCCCGAACACCTCGAACACGCCGAGCATCGCCGTTGTTCGGCGGGGCCAACTCGCGTTTTTTGGCGGAGAACATCTCCTTCGCCGGCCAAAATACAACAAAACGTGAAAAAAGTTTAAATTTTTTACGAACAACGAATTACAAAATTTGTAAATAGCCTAATTTAATTTTTGAAAAAAAAAAAAAAAAAAAAAAAATGAAACCGACTGCATGTATGTGCATAGAACGTATTAGAACTAAAATGTTGAAATCAAGTTGTCCAGGTTTTATAACGCTAGCAATTTTTTTACAAAGTGGAATTACAACTAACGCAGTCGCTGGTAGAAATGCTTTCCATGTCACATGGTATAATTATATAATATAAGATTTTTGAAAGAAGCAATGTAGATCCCTTCGTATTAAATATTTTCCTGATGTAATTTTTTGTAAATTTAACACGGATTTGACTACCTTGAAATATATAGCATTCTTACATCTATTCAAAACATTAGGGGGTTTTATTTGTTAAGAATGCTTAAATTCCTTAAATGTGCTGTCGAAAACTCTCCACTTCCTATTTGATTTCAATCAATTTCATATTAGGCTTAATGATAGGTACTTATGAAATCAACATTCAATTAAATATCATTTATTGTACAATTTAATTAGTGAGAACCAAACGGTATTGACTTTCATATTAATATCAAAAGGTATTTCTGCTAGCAACTGCGTTAGTTGTAATTCCAATTTGTAAAAAAATTACTATTATAAAACCTGGAAAACTTGTTTTCAACATTTTAACTATAATATGTTTTACGTCCCTACATGCAGTCGGTTTCATTTTTTTTTTTCAAAAATTTAATTATTTGAATAATTTTTTATAAATGTCAAAATGAAAGTCTGTAGCAGTTTTTCACAATAAGAAGAATTTACTTTAGAAGTGATAGATAAATGTTGATATTTTAATATTTGGACAAAACTAAATTTGATTTTCAGCCTATTGTTTTTTTCTAAATTCAAATTTGTTCATTTGTTAACAACCAAATTCCAATCAGAGGCATGGAAAACAAATTCAAAGTTCAAAATCAGTTTTAAATACTGTTAGGTCCACCATATTGGACTATATTAATAGTAACAGTGATAATGATTTAACAGAAAGACATATCAAAAAACGTATGCTATGATGTATCACCCAATAAAATGTGAAAACTGAAAATTGAGCCTCTTTTAGGGGCCATTGGCAGCTGAAGTATGGGTTGAATGCAAAAATGAACACCGAATTCCAACTCAGCACCTCAAAAAATATACTTTTTTATGTATCATAATCATTGAGCCAGATTGAAACACAAAATATTAATAGCTTATATTTATTATGTTTTTCAAATATTTTAAATATTTTGCCTTTATTTTTGCTCTTAGGTTTCACATTTGCACAATACAAATATTCGAAATAATTTTTAAACTTCAATATTGACATTGTTTGTGGATATTGCAGGTGGTTCAACTACAACAGAAGGCTATCTGTAAGTTCACTCGTATTTAAGAGGCTAAATTTGAGAGGAGACGTGATCCTTGCACCAATATTACAAATGCCATGCTGCAATGTTTAGAAGAAAATTTGTGGCTGTTTAAGGAAAAAATCTCATTATTCTTTCTAGAACAATAGGAAAAATGGTCAACAATAATCTTGCAAAAAACTTCCGTTTTGTGTAAAAGATTGTGTAACAATTTAATATCTACATATATAGTCAGAGATAAATTTCAAATTTCCCCTACAAAATTATTACTTTGGATTTAGTTGTAGGTACTTCTTTTCCAATTTCACTTGTCTGCTTGGTTTAGGCATTAGGTATAGATAAGTCATCCATAAATTTTATACCAAAAATTCAAAACTCAAAGACCATCTTCATAATTTTTCTATTCAAATCAACTAGGCTAATTGACATCATATTTTATCTCTTTCAGTTTCATCATAAAGTGATTAAATTGAGCAGAATCTCGGACAAATGGCTGATAAAGGTGCAAAATTTGCAGACAAATAGCGACAAAGAGTACAAATTCGATGGTGTTATGATATGCAGTGGGTTTGTATTCAGCTTGAGATTTTTTCGCAGTTAGATTGCATGAAACAGTCCATATAACCCGACATGAAAACTCAGTTCAGTTGCAGGAAACTGTGATCAGGCACTAAAGAACTGACTGTCTTATCTACAAAAATATGTATAATTATACTTATAGGTCTGTGAACATGTAAGAAAGAAAAAAAAACCTATCATACTCTTCTGTAGATACACCTGTACCAAGATTACACTTTGTATTCGACGTGAAATTTATTCAAAATCATATAAATTGTAGGTTTTGTTGGTTTGGGGAATTGAACCTGGGACCTACATATTTGCCAGCTAAGAGTGGTGAACTTAACTTCATAGCCATCTCATTTCCAACTATAACTGGCAAATGTATTTTATATTAGGCAAGGTATGGCAGTTCCCCCACACTCCCCCCTACAGAGACTCAACACAAGTTGAAAGACATTAGATGCTGTGGGAGGTTGGGCATAGCCAGAAACTCCTCTTATACCTATACACACAGGCTTATACTACCTATATGGGTTCTATTTTCATTATATAGGGCACCTTCTATCGGCGACTTAGCTTAGGAAGAAGAGTTGTGAGTTCCACCATGCACCACTATGGTGCATGCATGTCCAGCACACGTCAAGGGTCACCAGATGTAGGTTTTGTCAGTTTGGTGAATCGAACCTGGAAACTACATATTTGCCAGCTAAAAGAGGTGAACTTAACTGCAAAGCCATCTCACCACCAATTATAACTGGCGAATGTATTTTATATTAGGCAAGGTATGGCGGTTCCCACATAAATATTATAAATTATAATCTTATCGAAGTATGTTTGAAAACTTTTCATATCATAGCACAATTACAAGTCCGTCGTCGAAACTGAAAGTTCCACAGAATTTTTCAACCCCCTCCCTGGAAAAGCTGTTTGCTTAAAATAAATCTTCATTCGAGAATAAATAGTCTAAGATGTTTACTAAATTTTTATTTAAATAACGAATATTTTTTGAGTTTGTTTTTTAGAGTGATTTATGTTTTTACCTCGATTTTGTTACTCGTTGACTACCCTCAAAGAATACGTATTTCTCTGCCTATTTAATATTCGGCAGCATTTGTTTGTTAGCAAAATGATTATAGGGACGAGGTAGATAGGTCGATAGGGGGTACAATGAGGCTGGTACCTATATAAGAGGTATTTTACATAGAAGTTTTATACTCTGACGTGACCTTGAATTAGGAATGATGAAATGCTTTAATATTCATAATTTATGCCTTGAAACTGTCCATTAAATTAATAAGTATTTTAAATTAAAAAACCGGTTGAATGTGCAGAGTACACGTGATTGCTTAGTAAAAAATATGCGTAAATCTATAGCTGAAATAAAGTGGGTTAGGAAAGAGAACATGACTATTTGGTTACATTTTTTGGTCCATTTTCTATAAAATTTTAATATGCAAGATAAATAAAAAGACTCCAAATGCTATAGAATAATTTTTATCGCAATGGAGGGAAATGGTACTTTATTAAATTCAGTAGTCTAAAATATAGGATTAACGACCACAAAAACCATGTATTGGTAGAGACTACTGTCAAAACATAAAATAATTATCAAATTACTGTTTTCGGAACAATGCGATATTCTACCAGGACGGGGAAGGGGGAGAAGCTTGGTTTTCTAGCCTCATTTCCCATAACACATTTACGATATGTGTACCATGGATGGTGGATCCGTTAAGAAAAACATATTGTTTCAATATATGGCATTATAGTGTAACTACCAAAACTTAATTTCGAAAATTTTCACTTGGACCAACATATAGCTAACAGGTCTGCTTCAGGTAGAGGCAGTGGCCGCACAAGATGTGTGGGTAATATACCCTCTTTTGGCCCTAGCATTTGTAAAAATTAAAAGAAATGAAGACCTTTTTGTTTTCTCGCTTCTTGTTTTTTTTTTCTCTTCTAATTACCAAATGACTTTTTTTTTTTAGATTTTTTGGAGCATGTTGGAAAAATTGACCTGTTACTCTCCTTAATAACATCGCTTCCGGAGGCGCTTGTGTAGTAGTGATCAAAGCTGCCATATTTAGGCATTTAATGGGCAGTTAACATCTTGAAGGTGCAAAATTATTGTTAATTTTCACCTTAGTGTGTTGGCAGAAACACAATAAATTCAGTTGCAAAACTAAAGGGTCATTTATTTTGTTAGTTTCATACAGTCGCTCAAAAACATCGATTTGAATCAGTAAGAATTTTTAAATTTCTATAATTTTTATATATACTCGTGGAGAAATACATTTTTCTTCGATCATACTGACGTATGGATACATAGTAGCCCTATCTCACTTCCGTTAACGGAAAGTGCCATCTTCTGAAACCCAAAATAGACAAATGTTTTCTGAACATGCGCAGTAGGTCTTTTTTGTCTTTCTTCAGTCTGTTGGTCCTGTGAATCAAAAACTACCTATCGAAAGATTTTTCTTTGAATCGAGTGAAATCCTGTAAAATCTACGTCCATTTTGGGTTTTTAGGTGTTTATTGTTGGCTAGGATTTTTCATGTTTACCTGGGTACATCCGTACATCTATAGGATCGAAGGTTTTTTTCCTTCACCCTTGAAAATTATTTCGTAGATCATTGGAATGTCATATTACGAGCTTGAGGAACGCAACAGAAATGATAAAATATCAAATATTTGTCTTATAGAAGAACCAAAAATGGATCACCACTTATGCTTTTCTGATAAACTAGTGCTTATAGTAAGTTTGGTTATTTTTGATGAGGACAAGATCATCGTCGAGAAAAGAATTGATCGTTTCCCGTAGAAGATAGCGACATTAAAAGCCCAAAAATATTGACCGATGCCATACAATAACTCTTGAAAGTATAAACTCATTTGTAGATATTCAGGACCGGTTTCCGGATTTCTTTTTGGATGGGGATAGAATAATGTTTTATAATGTTTATGAATTTTTATGGCGGGGGGTTAACATTTTTTTTACATATTTCATGGACGTAAAATTTTAAAAACCGAATAATTGTGTTTTAAATTAACCTTTTGTTTTTGCACTGGGGCATTATACCCCAATCCCCCCTTAAAACCGGCCTTGTTTGTATTGAATCGGTGAGATTCAGAAGTGTACCAAATTATACGTTCCTAACAAAATAATGTAAAATACAAAATTATTAGTCGAAAATCCTATCGCCATAATATAAAAATTTTAATAGTATACCTAGATATTGGCTGTCACATAAATTGACAATACAAATTAGTCGACACCATCATTTCTGTTTGTCTCAAATGTGCTTCGCAAGCTCTCGGGTTCTCCATCAACCACTCACTTCGGCGTCCTTTGATTTATATTGTTTGTCTCTTTAGGCATAAATTCGATGAAATATTTTCAGTGACGACGACCGCACTTATTCGTGTTTCTCATCCGATTTTCCTCCACAATTGGTCATAAGTCGGAAACGTTGATTGTTCCAGACATTTTTCCAAACCACTGCAGCCCAATATTCCAGGCATGGAAACTTTTCCAGGGAATCAAATACATTCACTTTGCTACAGACGTAACGATATATTCAAAGATAAAAAAGTTCTGATCGTGGGAGCCGGTCCTTCGGGCATGGATATAGGTGTTGATGTTGCCGAGGTGGCTGAAAAGGTAGGTACCGTATTAATTATTAATTGAATAAATTATTTTATATCTGTTTCTAACGCTTTAATTGGAGCATTACAAGATTTCATGTGAATTTTAAAATTTGTATCCGGGTTAGGAAAATTTATTATTTACAAATTTCGACATAGGAATATAGTACGAAGTTCATTCGAGTAATCGAGGATATTGAGGCTAAAATGCTAATGAAAATCTGTAACGATTGGTTTGTACAGAATAATAAGACACATAAAAAGGTTAAATATGTGTATTAAAAAAAAATAGTTTACAGTATTAATGACTGTTTAAAGACTGATAAAATAATGATTAATAAATGATCAATGATAAAATACGTAAAATTCAGTGAGATTATATACCAGTTCTAAGCGACAGAGTTCCAGCGATTTTACAAAGTGTCTTAAGGTGGAAGTAATATTATGATTGGATATTAATTTGTCACGGAAGTATAGAAAAGCCAGTAATATCAGAGAGAAATGACATAAGTGGGTGTAGTTACTGAAATAAGTTGAATTTGGAGATTGGCAACATCTAAGCAGAAAGGTTTCATAGAAAAAGTGACATCATGTTTTGTGTGTATGAAAATAAGTTGGTTTAGAAAAAGTTAATGTCATGAGACAGGTCTTGAATTGTTTAGATGACATGAAACAGGATGTATGAATATACTGCTAAATGTAATGAGAGAATTTGACACAAGAATTTTAAAATATACTAATAAAATTATGTACGATATAAAAGTATCGTTACACGATCATTAATAAAATTACGAATTACAAACACTGGTTTACCCAAAAAGTTTTTTCAGAAATTGAAAATTTCAGTTCTGCATAAAGACAACTTCTTCAATTAAACGATTTTTACTATTCATACAGGAGTTTTTTTCAAATTTTTTTAAGAAGTTTCTCTCCGAAACTTTAAAAAATTAGTAAATTCTACAACCTATTATTCACTGTGGGATTGTAGATTGTTGACAGCTGTGTAGCTGTGTGATAACATCTATTATTTTTTACTAATGATCTGCAATGAATCAAGTTAATTTTTTCTCAAGCTTCACCGTTTGTTGTCTCGAACGATAATTTGAAGGTTAATCATTGAGTAACAAATCCTTTAGTCTTGCTTCCTCACTCTCCCAATAACAAAGTGGGCGTACTATGTACAAGCTACAAATATGGAACAGCAACAGCAGAAACAGCGCTGAGATTAATGTAGCCGCCAACTAGCCTTTCCCACAAATGTTGCAAGCATACAACCGCCCATCCACACAAGCTCAGCATACAGATTTGCATAATATCGTCATTGCAATTTTATCACCTTGTAAATCCATATTTAGCCACAAATATGAAAGAGGCTGTATGGTTTGTCCTAAGTACAAAATAAAATGCTGAATCCCTTGGTAGTAGCTGTAACAAGAATTTTAAGGTAGATAAAGACATTTGTTTTTTTTTTTATCAAACTCTTCAAAAAGTTTTTTATTAAATTTATTTGCGATTCGTGATCTCCTGGATCTGAAAATGACGTTTTTATTTTACTTATTTTTGCACATTTTGGTATAAATCCTTATTTTCACATATTTCTGGATAAATATTTTTTTCTTTTTCGGTATGTTTTGATAAAAATTTATTTTTCCTGTAAAATTCAAATAAAAAAATTTTAAATTATTCAATTTTATTAAATCAAAATTTTCCATTTGTTAAATGTAGAAGTAGGTAAGTACCGGAATATGTATTAACTTATTTTTTCATTAATTATTTCAGTGCTGAAAATATAGTTTTAAACCAGTTTAATAAAGTTCTCCGAATTTTGTGCGTATATTTCTGCGTATTTTCTTGTTTTTAAGCGGATATGGGCGCAAAATTAAATGCACGCAAGAATGCCTATTTTAGGCACTGTCAAAAAAATTTTTTCAAAATTATAAACACCTAAAATTCCTTTTCCTAGAAACAGCTTCGTCAATTATTATCATACTTTAGATAGAGCTTCTGGTTCTATCTGCTCCTTTTCGAATCAAACCATGTAAATATAATGTCAAATTTTTCAAAATATTCTCGAAGTCTTTCAAAAAATTTACTTAGCACATTCACATTTTTGACTTACTTTGTTTGAAAATCATAATATCGATATGATGAATTACTTATGTTGAAGAAATATTTAAAAAGAAAGTAATGGGGAGATTACATAGTAATTAGAATAAATCTCACGCTAAATAGCGTGGGGATGGGAACTGAGACTTCGTTGTCGTGGCCTTAATTGTTTTTGCGACAGTCTGTTGGAACCCTAATTTAATTCCCAACTGCTGGGTTCTCTATTTACGAATTATTGTTTCTGATTATTTTAATTTTTAATTTTAAATCCATCAAAACGTTGGAAAAAAACACCAATATACTTTAACTCTCTGTATACTTTTTATACTACTATTTTCGTGATAAGCTTAGTATTTCCTCCAACTAACATTTTAACCCTTCATAATTACAGACGTACTATGTTGTTTTTCTGTTTACCAGGTCATCATAAGCTACTCCAGATATTCGACGAAAGCAAAACCGGCGGACAATGTTGAAATGAAACCCAAAACATGTTCCATTGATGCTGATATTGTTTACTTTCAAGATGGAACGTGCGAATCTGTGGATTCGATTATTTACTGTACAGGTAGTGTAATTTTCTTCTCGTCCTTCCTCTTTACAAGATCATTATTCGTAGACCCTTTTCTCTAGTCCGAATTTTTCCTTCGAAAAAATTACCATTTACCGGTAGTTAGGAATGGGTTTACAGAATAACATGTCTGCCAGGAAATGTAAAAAGTAGTGCTAACAGCATCACAGTATGTGCTGTATTCACCAACACAATAACATTTGATGTATTTATTGCACAATTCGTTTTCATTTGTGTTATGGTACCGGATGGCTGTATTTCAGTGATGTTGATATTGTTTCAATATTTTGATCTCTGAAATATGGGACCTCCAATCTTCTTACCCTCATACTCCTGCGAAGACTCGACTTTAATCATTTTCCAAAGGAAAATATAACTGTTGCATTTAGTGCAGTGGCGGCACCTGGAGGCCGGACCTATGAAAAAATGCCGATCATAAGTTGTAAATCACGAATATATAGGTCACTTAAATTCTTCCGTCCATAATATATATACATATATAGATATAATTTCCACTTTTTGGTCATTTTGGCACTTTTTGAGTCTGTGGAGCCTCCGCAGTTTGACTTATGGCAATGAAACTTGAAGTAATGTTAGAATCTTTTATGAGATACACATTGGTATTAAAAGTTTTGAAATTATTCCGCTAGTTTCGGAGGAAGGGGTTCTCATAGTGTTGCATAACCACCATGTTGTCATCACAATAATTCCTGTAAATTGAGATACTTTGGCTTGAAATTTTAATAACAGTTGGAGACTATTGGAAACTGGTTTGGTATTGAATTTGAGTGATATCGGTCCACTAGTTTTCAAATGGCAGCCATTATAAAATTTGACACTTTTAGAAAATATACACCGCAGTTGTGTTGGGGGGATATATCCCCCATATCCCCCACATGCAGTGTGATGCAGAACTTTGGGGAAAAGCAATGCACTTTAACTGAATACGCGGTGATTACATACGAGGATAATTGTTACGATGACTACGATGCCACGCTGCTATGAGTAATATTTTTCCAATTACATACTCGCATCATTTTGTAAGGTAATCAGCAATTCCTACACAATTACTTTTTTATGTACTTGTGTAGGTCTCTATTACATACATACTTTCTCATACTCTATACTTTACTTATTTTCTCTGCTGCAGTTACACACTTCTGAGATGTAACTTCATCAACATCTTTTTTTTTGTTCATTTTAATTGAATCTGTCAACTTCAACCTCTATAATATTATTCGGACCTCAAATATCGTGTACAAACATCAAATTAATAAGCAAAATAAACATAGGTTATTATAGTTTTTATCAAATAAAATAATCCATTAATACTGATTGAATGATTGCGCGCATTTTTGAACCCTTATGAATATGATGTGATTGCAATTCATATGTGAAAATATAGCTACCAACGTTTAATGCTGAATTACAAAAAATGCTGAACATAATTTTACAAACTTTGTCTTTGAACCCACAAACATTTATTCATAGATTTCAACCCATTTCTATCTTATTTGTGATAGCTTTCACAATTTGCACAAACATTTTAATTTTTTAGAACCTATGGGCTGGATATATTCAATGAAATAGGTAGGGGTGACTGGGGTACCACGGAACAAGTGTACCATGGACAAAACTGTCTTCCCTGTAATTTTTGGACAAACTGATCCCATAGCATTATGCATCAATATCATACACCTGGTAAATACTTCACTTGTTTACTATCATTATCCAGTTTGTTGTTCAAAAGTTATCGCAATATTTACCTAAATTATATCAAAAGTAAAATTTTGGTAATTCACATAAAGTGTGACGAATGGAAGAGAAGTCAAACATTAAAATTTTTGGGTATGTTTCAAAGTAGTTTAATAGTCAGTAATTAATTATTCTGTGTTTCCAATACTCAAAAACACTTAGATTAAATATAATGTTAATTTCTAGCAAAAAGGTTAACCTAGAGTACCATAGTGTAAATTTTCTGGTGTACCATGGAACATATTGACAATATCTTTCAATTTTTTACAAATAATTTTCCTAATTACAACTGCTCAAAAACATGAAATGTTAGATCTTCAAAAAATGTAGGATAACTATGAAAGATGTCTTAAATCATTAAATTCATGAGAAAAGTTTTACAATTTAAAAACAATTAATTTTCCCAATAATAATAATTATATTATTACGATAATTCAAATAGCATCTAAATATAATTACTCTTAAATGCAGTACACTTCATATTGTATTAAATAAAATAAATTAAATTTTTTGGTTTAAAAATATTTTTCTCTTATGGGATTTAACATGTATCATGGTACTCCATCCTCAATTCCATGGCACACTGGGATAGTATACCAAGAAACAAAAAAGGTTACCACGTTGAAGATTGAATAAGAAAAACTATCTCATCTTAATTATTTCTTGTGGTTTTGTTTTGTAGATGAAAGTTCGTTTTTTTCAGATTTATTGGTCCCAAATTTCTATATCAATTCTAGCTCACACCAGAGATAAAAAGGAAAAAAGTTTTCCACGGTACCCTGGTCTTCCTTACTCACCAATTTTCAATGTAAGTACGTCTACTCAGTGCGGGGTATTTATTACGAAAGTAAATGTGTGATGATTGAAGAATAAAAATACCTAGATAATGATAAATTTGTATCTAAATAAATTGCGATTAATTCGCTTATTACTCGTGATAATGAGTAGGTATCTTTGATGACTCATTAACGTACTCACTAGGTTACTCATTTACTTCTTCATTAAAGTTTGATAGCCGAAAGGTACTCGTTTACTAACATTACTCGTTATCATGCATGCTGATTGACAAACACGTGATCTCTAAACACACATAATGATTAATTTACTCCCCGTCTTTTTATTCTCCCCCCTCCTCAGACATTGAAAGTATCGAAAACGTCTTCTATATGGAATTATTTCCGCCTAAAATTTCTGAAAAATTTTTTAGGGAAGAATCTTTTCCATTTTCTCGTACATATATGTTACTGAACCTGTAAAATGGAGGAAGCATTAAAAATCAGTTCTATTTCTTTTCACTCCCGAAGGAAAACTATATATATATATATATATATATATATATGCCACTGTTTGATAACTTCAAAAATATACTTACCTACCCGAATAAAATTACTAGAAGCCACTACGTGAATTTTCTATATTTTATTATTAATTCGTTGCCAGTCATTTCCCATGAGTAATGATAAATAATTGATGAGCAATAATTAGGAGAAAAACCCGCATATTGTAATAGATGATTAATAGTTATAATCTTCACTCACGAATGATGATTAATAATTCTACTTAGGTACATTATGACGAGTGACATGACGTATGAGTAAAAATCGAATCGCATTATTCACGAATAATTTCTTACGATTAATTCAGGAATAAATGTTGCAGTTAAATTAACGAACAAATCGTTAATTAGACGAACTTTTTATTCATCGAACAGACAAACGTTTTATCAGCCATGATACAGAACGGAACACAATTTACCATTTTGCTTTTTACAAGATGAGAACGTAAAGAACTCGCATGGTGTAAAGAAATACGAAAAGACCATAGTACTGACTGCTGACCATTATCATTAAAGTGAAGTATCGAACAGTAATTCCAACAATAACATCCAAATCTGCGTTTACATGAAAAAGATCGTTCACACTGGGCTATAGTTTTCAAATTAGTAGCCAGCTACTTCGATAGCCGCCAATAAACTATTTCCACTAGCTTAACACTAGCTCACTAGCTGGCCAATGACATGATGAAGCTATCAGAGTTGAAATTTTTCAAATTTTTTTGTTAGTGGCTCGTATAAAATAGTAAACTGTGACTGTAATAAATGAAAACAAGAATATTTTACTCAATTTCTTTTTTATTTTTAAGAAATTATTGTAGTTTTTACAAGTCGAAAAAAAGAACTGCAGTGAATTAATTCTCTCTCCAATGTGTATTGGGAATCGAGAGCCCAACTTCAATATGGACGGTAGTACTAATTGAGTACAACTGTGAAGTTTGCATATTTCACCTATTCTTCAAACCGAAAGGACTATAAGGCCACAAAGTTGGAAAAATGATGGATTCCCATTGTTTTCTTTTGGAAAATTAATCATGCTGCCATTTTTTCAAGCTCGGCAACGTTTAGTTCCTTGAAAATGCAACAAAAGAAGTTATAATTATGTTCAAGTTGGCTGTTTGTAATATTAATCGAACTACTCAAGCGTGAAAATTCAAACATTTTCGAAGTTTATAACATTTTAAAATGCTGACATTGAGATTCATCTCATTTATGTAATAAATTTAATGATCTTTGAAGATTACGCATACCTACGTGAATAAGAGATATTCTATTTTCTGTTTATGTATTTACGTATACTTACTAGTTTACGTAACACAATTTGTTATGAATAACTCGAATTCCAGGCATTTGAAAATTTCTGCTAACAAAAACGTGGTAGGTACCTACCATATTATGCAACCCTGTTTATATGCATTCGAAAAACCAAATATTATCTCTCTTCAGCGACGAGATCATTGCATGCACTGTACAAGCAGCGTATTCTTAGAAAAAAATCCAAAATTTGCAGATTATGTGCAACATGCGTATTTAGATTCTTTACCCTGTAAATGTAATAGCATTTTTCTTTTTGAAGTTGCCACATGTCTGCTTATTAGGAATTGACTAAAGACGTATTAGTAAATTGTTATTATCGGAAATCCAGCATCAGCCACCGTAGCCTGGTGGAGAAATATATGCTTGGCATGGTGGAAGTGTACTATGGTTTGAATTCCCTGGACAAAACTTTTTTTCATTTTTTTTTTTTTTAATTACTATTACAAAAAATTTATATGATTAAAAAAAACATTAAACGACCGAATAAGTGTTTGTAAGTACGTGAGAAAAAAAGTGCGGACAAATTATAATAATATAAATATAACATATTATACGAGGAAAAAGAGAACTGACAACATTTTTACATTTACAGGGTAGGAATTGAAATACGCGCACAGCATACTCTAAACAAGTTCTTTAAAATTTCGAAACACTTTTTAATTTGTAAACTTCGAGCTTTTATAAGCTATTACCTACTTATTTTTGTTTATTCTCTGGAAATAAAGCTCTTAGTTTTTTATCCCAGTGTCTATTCAATGTTTTTTGAGCCCATACTCTCAAGAATTTTCACGAGCTCTTCGCAGTGTGTCTTTGAAGGGGTACTTAAATTTCAAAAATTGCTTACCACTTTAAAAAGAGGTGAGGTGTCTTTGAAATACGGCAATCTCAATCCCAAAATTTTGAAAAAAATTTAATTTTGAAAATCATATACTTACTTATTTCTTTTTAATATTATAGACAGTAGCTAATTAGAACATAAGACTTACTTTTTTGTATTTTCAAGGTTCTAAATGGTGCCACTCTAATAGAATTTTTCTATAAAAATAACCAGAAATTCACTGTTCCGTCCATTTTTGCAGATGATTCAGTTCGTCTACAAAAACGTGTCAACCAAATATAGACAGCTATTATTCCTAATTGTTGGAATAATAGCCATCTGTATGATACCTAGCTTCTCAAGGACAAACACCACCAAATATGCTGACAATGAAGAGTCATCATATCTGGCGGATGTTCCATGTCACGCCACCTTTTTAGTCAGCCATTTTGAACTATAATAATGAAATCACAGGCGATGTCTTTTCTTCCTTTTGAAGATGAATTCATTCCTGAACTAGCAGTCGAGTAGAAACGTTAAGGTCCGTACTCGATGTTATGGAAATCAGGTTTCAATTATATTAAGTAAAGGTAATAAGTAATTAGTTAAAAGTGTTTGTAATAATTTGAAATTTGAATTTAATAAAAGATAATAATCAGAAATTATCTTATTTGTTGAATAATTCTATACCTAGAATTAATTCGCAAGATTCACAATTTTTTAAATTTTGCAGACTTGTAGCCCATTCAATTTTAAAAATAGGCAAAATATGTCAATTACTTTTTTGTTGTACCTACATTAAGGAGTTTCTACTACCTCCCCCTGAGGTTCCGGAGTGCTTAATTCCTGGGATACACCATAATATCTAATAGTGAACAAAAACATTTACAAAAAAAGATAATTCTCGTTACAAATTAAAATCACTGACTAGCTGCTATTTTAAAAGTTTTATATAAATAATTTTACTCTTCAGCCTGCCAAAGTTTGGCTAGTAATTACCTGCTATCAAAGGAACTGATAGGAAACTAACTTCGAGTAAAAGACCTTATAAATCAGTTTTCTGCAATTACATTGATAAATTTTTAAGAACTTCGACACTTAAAACATTCACAAAAATTTAAATATCAAGCAAATAGCACGAAACTTTTTGTGTAGGTTCTTATGTTACTACGAGTCTGTCTATCAAATAGCGCAAACAAAGCTGTTTTATATACAAATTTCTGAACCTATAAGTGTATGGATACCCAGAAGCTGTATCTTTCACTGTTAATCAAGAGTGCCATCAATAAAATTCTAAAATGGCCAGAAATTTTCTTCATATGCGCAAGAGGTAATTTTTTGTCTGTTTTTAGCTTGTTGGTTCTGTGAATCTAAGGATATTCAAAGACTATGCAATGAATCCAGGTGAATCAAGTGAATTCTCAAAACAGCTTTAAAACAACTGCAAATTGACAAAGTGGGCATGTGCAGAAAATCTCTGTTCATTTTAAAGTTTTATAATGTTAGCACGGATTTTGTGTGTTTAACTGCGTATCGACACCACCTCTGTGTGATCAGAGGTATAAATAAGCTGGGAAAAAAATAGTAGTAAATGGTAAAAAATGATAAGTAAAAAATTTTTCAAGTCTCAAAGTATTTGCACCTTCAATCATCAGGGGCTGCAACACATCATACATTGTCACATATTTTTGATGTTAGGCTTAGAGTTCTCCAATTTAGAATACATCTGATAAAGACATCCTTTAAATTCACAAGGATAGCGTGGGGAGTATGAAGAACATTTAGACACGGGGCACTTTTGGACATGCCTCAATGAATTTGCAGTCTAATCGACCGTTGGATGTTTCTGATGATAGGCAAATTGAAATAATTCGTCCTCAATAAAAAGTGCAAATGAATACTACCCGGAAAAGTAAAGCTTGAAGAAGCACAATTTTTGATACACCAGAAATTGCTCGTAGGGAAGTAAAGAAATTTAAAAAGGAAAGATTGGCTGAATTAGACTAAAGAAAGAAAGCCGTTAAAAAGCGAGAGCTGACATTTAAAAAACTAAATTCGATATTGTGGGCCCAGCTGAGAAAGATGAAGATTAAGACAATAGAGATACAGATTCTGATTCGAGTGAAACAGATTCTGAATCCTCTTTAAGTAATGGTGACATTAATGCAACTATAGTTACAGAGGGTGTTTCTATAAAAGTAGGAGATTTTGTTCTCACTCAGCTCAGACCAGAAAATTCTAAAACTCTTTTCCATTATGTGGGACAAATAAAAGAAGTGAAAAAATCTACTGTCCTGATAAAATTCATGCGTGAAAATGAAGACAAGTTTGTTTTTTCAAAAGAAAATGACAGCAGTTGTGCCATTCAAAAATATTGTTGTCAGACTAACACCAAAAATTCTAAAAGGCACTAGGAGAGTTTCAGAGACAATTACATTTGGAATCAATTTTGATTTATATACTAAACACATTAATTGATAAGTTTTAGATAAGTTTTTTTTTTTATTCACAAACTTTTCAGATTTAATGAAAAAATCTTTCAACATTTTTATTCAATACGTGATCAGTTTAATAATAAATTAGCCTTCCTACCTGAACAATAATATTTTTGGTACTAAACAGTGACAATAAGTCTTTATTTTACTATTTTATTACACGTCTGAATGTACCCCATGCAATGTTCGAATGTGCCCCACTGTGGAGCACATTCTGACGATTTGACTTTTTCTGTATTATTTATAAAACCTGGCAACAGTAACACCTACAAGGTATTTCTTGAGGTGATTTTAAAATATAAGGTTTGAAGATGTCATGAAAATTTTGTTTAAAAATTCTGATTAAGAGTGATTTTATAGGTGTGAGAACTAAAAATGCCGGAATGTGCCCCAATCTCTCCTACATAAATTCAAAGAAAACTACGTCAAAAAGTATGTTCTGGTTGCCTGCAGAGATCATTTTTCTTTACTTGTCCAGCACCATATAATCAAAGTTTAAACCACAAAATGTGTAAACAATCATTGCAAAAATTATTATACTATAATAGTCATTTGTTTCATTTCTAGTCGTTACCCATAACATTTATCAAATATCTTGTTTTCAGGGTATAGATATTATTATCCCTATTTGGACCCATCTTGCGGAATTGATATAGAAGACGATTTAGTCATCAAACCATTGTTCAAGCACCTATTCAATATTCGCCATCCCACAATGTGCTTTATTGGTTTAATACGAATGATATCGTCTCTTTTATTTAATTTACAAGTAAGTAGGAAATAAGTATAAGAATTATTTCGCAAATCATTTTTTAGGATACACGAAATTTAGGCAATAAAGAAAAATTTGAATTTATGAATTTCCTTGACCTCCATTATGATATTAAGTTTCTATTAAGTGCCTGCATCGTGCAATGTTTCGCAAGTAAACCATTCATTTCGCAAGAGGAAAACGAGTGTTAATTTTAACAAAATTTTTGAAAACAAAATAATTTTCTGAAGAACCAGTGAACGTATTTATAAAGGAACCAGTGAGCACATTTATAAAGAAGTTTTCGTGATTTATTGGCATCTTTTCCCTGTCAGAATACGAGGAGCCAATTAAAAGATTGCTGGTTACCCATACATCAGATGTAACTTCAGAATCCTTCATATTCTGAATTCTGTGGAAGAAAGTCGATAAAAATTAATGATTTCATTGGCAATGAATAGAAACCAATTTATTGGGTACCGTAAATGAATTTTAAATTAGAAATTAAGTAAGTACTTAACCTCACTCAATAAAGCAGATCTGACATTAAAGCTACAGTATCACACAATAAATTTTCGACTTGATATTTTTAAACATGATAAACATAGTAGTAAACTTGTAGAAATATGATTAAATTATTTATTTGTTGATTTAATTTCTCACATGAATACTGATGGTTTGAATTCATCCAATTCCACAATGCTCAGTCTCTTCGAACAGATACAGTCAAAAAGAAGCACCCCTTTACATCGGTGCCCATTGGGGCTTAAATATAAAACTACTGCTAAATAAAATACAAAAAAGACGGTCGTAACCGTCTGCGCAGTAAATACGAACATAGTTACTTTAAGCAACACGGGAGACTTACTTTTCTCCAGGAATTTTTTGCTTTACATTTTTCTCCTAAACCATGTATGGAATCAATAGGCACCGAATTCCTATCGGACCTGCTCCTATATGAGAACCATCTTTCATTAAAATTTCACCCCTATACTTTTTGTTAAAATAGTGAACACAAAATTTGAACGATACCAACATAAATATATAAACAAATACAGTGTCCCAGTTTCTCTTCTTATCTCGCGAGTGTTCGATAGAACTCTTTCAGACAGAAACAATTTTGCTTCACATATTATTATGAAAGGGCAAATTTCAAAAAATTTGAAAAAAAACCCTCAAAAGTCTCACTTCTTCACTTTGATCGAGTCTACATACCAAATGTACTCAATCGTTCGAAACAGAAAAAGAAAGTAGTTGTGTGAAATAAGTTGCATAACGCACGTTGACAGGCAGTTTCGAAAAACATGTTTTTGTACCACTGCCTTTAAACGTATGCTATGCAATTTGTTTTACTCACATTCTTTTTTTTTCTTTTTCAGAAGGTTAAGGTAATTCTGACTGGATCAAGGTGAATCAGCAGAATTTTAATTAATGTGATAACATTTTTATTTTCTATATGGGATCTGTTTTCGAATTCAATGTTTCTTTATTTCCCTATTTTTTCTCACACATCGATAAAATATCGATATTGGTTTATATGTGTTGAGACCACCAATCCTCCTCCCCTCTCACTCCTCGAACACACGATTACATAAAATACATAATTTATTTATATCTATTTGCAGCTACACTGATATACCACTTCCTTCGCTCATTCGTTCATTTCCGCTAACACTCGTTTATCTATCTTAAAATGTACTTTGCTGAAATTATGTAACTGTCACAAAATACACTCGCTTCTTGGACAGAACTTCACTTAAATCTTTCTTTCTTGTTTCATCTCCGATCCTCATCCTCTATATGGTAGCATCGCTCGGTAACAATCCTTGCACCTGAAACAATTTTAAAATAATTTAAAATCTTTTATTGTGAATTTTCTAAGTCAAATTTTTTAGTATTTTTTTTATATTTATTTCGTGAATAATTGTGTATTTTTTCTTTTTTAGTCATTTTTGTAATTTTTGTTTTGTGTTGGGTAACATAGTTCCAACTTATTTTTATTCTTTTTCGAGTCATAATTTTTGTCTTCGAAAAATATTTGAGTGCTGTAAACGTTTAATGAGTTTCGTCATTTGCTGAATTGGATTTGCCCTGCTTTTGTATAATCCGGCTGAGTGTACAAAGATTCCAAGACTCGTCGATTACTTAACTGTTTGAGAGGCCTGCTTGTGTTGCTCAAAAGTTAGTAAAATCATTAGGGTCTGCCCTGCTTGTGTACGAACTAATTCGCCAAAGTCATAATATTGGTAATAAATTGCCTTGAGCCATCAGAAATTGATCAGAAACCAACGTAAAAGCTTCAAAATAATCACCATCAAATTCAAGAATTCATCATTTCAATTAAACTTCATCATTTGGCATCAACTTAAACCTCAAAAATTCAACTCAAACACTCACCGAAGTACGTCCTAAACAACCGAAACGCAGTTTAATCATCAAAGTCCAGAGCATCATCTCAAAAATCCTCGAAAACGAACCAGAAATTAAGAAAATCATCAGTCAAAAGGGTAATAAACGAAAATTTCCACTAAAAAAAGGTAAAAAAAAACATGTTTTTTGTAATTTTTTTGTAATTTTTCTCGTATTTTTCGTGTATAATTTCGTATTTTTGCATAACTTAACTTTTCGGATTCAAAATTTAACTTGTATATTTGAAAATACCATTATTTTCAAATAATTTTGGCCTTTTCAAAATTTATCCAAGTACAAATTTCGGCAAGTTCATTGCAAAATTTTTCAGCCACTTTTGTCTTGGAGTGTACAATTCGTGACGTAAACACAGCTCGTTTTGTTCTTTCGTTCGAACTTGTACATTAACCTTTTGTTAAGTGCAACGAACCTACGAACTCTTATCTTCATCCATTGAATAAATACGTTGGCGCGGTTTTCAATTTCAAACCACCATTTTGTTGCAACTTGAAAATTTTTGCAGTTGCACAATTGTGTCAAAAATACTTTAACGATTTCTTTTTCGAATTTATACTCTACATTATTTTTTTTTTTATTATTCGAATATTTTAATTAATTTATTTCAATCTCACAATTTTTATTTTTGTACAATTTATTACGTTAATACGAAAATATTATTTTTTTTAATTTCGAATTTTTTTTCCTACCATTTACAAATTTTTTTTTTTCTACTGTGAATTTTTTTTATCTCAAGTTATCAAAAGAATTATTTTACATCTTTATTACATTACATCTGGTGCTTATTTTTTTTTCAAATCACCTGAAATTTTTTTTTACTATTTTCATTTTGAATTATTTGTTTTGTTGAAATACAGTGTTGGATCGAATTTTCCCCTGTTATCCAAATTTTTAGCCTTTCTTTCCTAATTTCTTAGTCTGAAAGTAGCTAATTTCATTTCACCCTCATTTTCATATTTTTATCACATTATTTCATTAATTATTTCTTCAAATATTGAATTCAATTACGAATCATATTAGGTTGTATAAGTCTTGTTTTTTTGTTTTTTTTAAAGGGAAGTGTCCAATCTCATCTTTAACGTGTGTTGTCTCTTGCCCAGTGTGGACCTACTCGAAAATCACACAAGGACAAATTTAAATACTATCGTTATAATATATACATTGTTTGGTTAACACAGGGATGGCAATCCTTTTCTTACGGCATTTGCTGGGGATTGATATCCGTAATATTTTTTTTTCTCTTTTTTTATTATTATAAGTTCAGTCAATTTATTAATTATGAATACTGAAAACAATGATCGTGTCTCGAACATTTTCCGTGGAAATGGCTATGAGGGATGGCGTGCAACTGTCATCAGCATACTAATTGGTAAAGGCTGCCACTCCACAATTTTTCCTTCTGCTCGTGAAACCAGTTATATTTATACCTCATCCGAAGAACGCCTTACATCTAAATGGCTTAAATTTTTCCAAACTCAGGAACGGGCCAAAGCCCACATTTTCAAAAGACTTGACAAAAGAATTCTTCATCATGTCAAAACTTGCGATGTTGTTTCTCAAATTTTTGAAATTTTGAATGCTCGATACAGAAATCAGACTGCTACTAACATCATGGTATTAAAATCAAAATTTCAGTCCCTTCACTTCGATCCTAGGAGAGGTATCATCCGTAGATTCTTAGAATACTTTTCAACTATTGTGGAAGAACTACGTGATGCTAATTACCCCCTGTCTGAAGCAGATGAAATTGATCAACTAATAATGTCATTACCCGAAAAATTTGATACTGTCTTCTCTGAATTCCGTCAATTAGAAATAGAAAAACGAACTACTGTCAGGCTCACAAAAATGATACTCGAAAAATGTGATCGCATCGAATACTCTAACAAAACGTTTCCCGGGTTTGATCAGCCCAAATCATCATACCAACCCATGAATAACAAAAGAAACTTCAGAAATTTTTGAAACAATAATAACACCAATAATTCTAATACCAATTATAATACAACTAGTTATCTCAACGATCACAAAAATAATCAAACAAAGCAAAATAGTTATCCTCCCAAAGATAACATTTCCCAAATGGATGTTATATGTTTTAGATGTAACAAAAAAGGTCACATGTCTAGGACATGCCCGAATGAAACTTCTAATACAGGTAATACTCCACAACCCCCTAATCAGAACAGTAGCTCGAAATCCTAAAATTCTACTAACACGAACTCCCAAAATAAAACAAATGAAAAATCCAATTTTTGTGTTAAATATTCTATGATGTTGCATTCAAATCTTAACCATTTAAGTTTTGATGACATCGAGGATGAATTTCAATGGCCCAAGCCCCCAACAGTATTAAAATCCGGCCCCCCCAAAAAAACCAATTACACACGATGTTACTAGACAATGGAGCAGATGACCACATGGTCAACGATCTTTCAAAATTAAGGAACATACGTAAAGTTGACAATACTCCTAAAGCACTTTGTGCTAAAAAAGGTGTATTTGTAAACCCCACTCATGTTGGATCTATGTATGTCAACGTCTGCAATTCTAATGCAGAATTCTCCACTATTCACTTAAAAGAAGTTTATTATGAATCTGATTTAAGCCTTGATATTTGGTCAGGAGCTAAAATCATGGAGTCTGGTATATTCAAAATAATAACAGACACTGATCACGCAGACATCATAAATAAACATACTGGTGAAGTGACAATAACTGCTCCAAAGAGAGGTTCTATGTACTACATAGATTATGAGATAGTGGAAGATGAAGAGCATAAAGTCTATCAAGAGCTTGTATGTATGCCTGTTCCTAGTATGTCAGTAGAACAGGAAGATCATATAGATGATCTAAATCAAAACTTTGAAGAACAGATTGAAGCTGAAACTAGTAATCCACAAGGAGAGCAGGAAAACATTGACCAGCCTCAAAATTTACAGGATACTGCAGTGGAAGCAGTCAATCAGGAGGTTTATTCCGAATCAGAGGACGAATTAAATGGAGAGAGTGTCGGAATAAACAGGAAGCACAAAAAAAATATTAGCAAAACTAAAACACTTTGGCATAGAAGATTAGGTCATCTAAGTGGCAAAAGCCTCAAGGTATTATCTAAAGTAGTTGTAGGCATGCCCCAAAATTTGGTATTTAAGGATGATGACTTTGCCACATGCAAAATATGCATAAAAGCTAAATCCACCCGACTTGGTCATCATGGTGTGAGAACTCGACCAACTAGAAGAATGGAAGTAATCTCATCAGACATCATGGGACCCTTTCAAGAAGCTTATAACGGAGAAAAATTTATTATAACATTCATTGACCACTATTCAAAATATACTCTTGCCTTCCCCATATTAAGAAAATCACAGGCATTTGATAAGTTTAAAGAGTATTATTTATCATTCCATACTAAGTTCCCAAATGATCCCATCTCCGTATTAAGAACTGACCAAGCAAAGGAATATTCCGATTCTAAGATGACACAATTCTGCTCCGAAAAAGGAATAACTTTAGATGATGGTGTGGCATATACCCCCAAACTAAATGCCATAGCCGAAAGGCAAAATAGAACTCTACTCGAAAGAGTTAGAGCTATACTATATGACACAAAAATTGATTTCAAATTATGGTCTACAATTGTACTAGCTGCCACCCACATCATCAATAGAAGTCCGACCCGCGTCAATTTAGGAAATATTACCCCTTATGAAAAATTATACGGGACTAAACCCGACATATCCCATCTTCGAGTCTTTGGTGCTATTGCCTATAAACATGTTCCTATTGAACAAAGACAGCAATTAGCAGTCAGAGCCAAGAAGAATGAAGAGGAGCATCTTGACCCAAAGTTTCTACCCCGAGCCATAAAAACCATTTTAATCGGATTTTCGAATGTAGGTTATCAGGTATTGGACCCTGTAAAAATGAAATCCTACAAAACCTGTGATGTAAAATTTGATGAGACAAAAACATTAGCCGATTTTACCTGTAGACCAGAGGAATTGCAAGTTAAACCTTTAGAAGAGGAAATTGAGGCAATCTATAGGGTCAATGTACTAAAACAGGCCTCACAAGAAGACTCACAATTTATAGAAGATTGTATGCCAGTAAGCTTCAGTGATATATATCAAAATCCTTTCAAGAAAGAGTGGCTAAAGGCTATCAATGATGAGCTGCAATCAATGTCAGATCTTAAAGTGTGGAAAATAGTAGATCGCCCATCCAACATCAAACCCATTGATACACGTTGGATATTCACGGCCAAAGCCAATGAAAGAGGAATAATGTGCCCAAAAGCTAGGCTTGTAGCCAAAGGTTTTATGGATCGATCCGAATACACCATGACAGAAACTTATGCACCTGTTGTGCAACTCTGGTTAATTAGGTGGATCTTATCCCTAACCAATCTATTAAACTTACAACTCGTTCAATACGATGTCAAAACGGCTAACCTTAACTACAAAATCAAAAATGACATCTTTCTAAATATTCCCCTAGGTTGTAATGTCGATAAAACAAAATTATTAAAACTTGAAAAATCCATCTCATCCAATTTTACAAAATCCAAAATCAACAGATGCATCTACATATGTAAGGATGAATCAGATGGCATTGCCTTCATGATAATTTACGTGGATGACATCCTACTAGCAACCAATCGCCCTGAATGGATTGATGAAATAACCACCCATTTTGAAACACATTTCACCATGAAAGTCATAAACAATCCATCTCACTTTGTAGGCTTCGAAATAGAAGGAAATTGTGAATCACAAATCATAAAGCTCACACAAAAAAATCAAATACAAAAAATTCTCCAAAAATTCAAATTATGTGATTCAAACCCTTCAAAAACGCCTATGGAGACAGGCTTAAAGTTGAGCAAATCCGATGGAACTGATAACAAAGAATATAGATCAATGATTAGCGCACTATTATATGTATCTAGAGGCACAAGGCCAGACATATCCTTCTCTGTTAATTACCTGTCAAGATTCCAAAATTGTTCCGATGACACCAAAAAGAACCATGTACGTCGTATCATCCGATACCTAAAATCAACCATTGATCTTGCACTGGTTTATAGATCTAATTCCGAAGGCATATCCGCCTATTTCGATGCATTCTATGCCCCCAACATTGATGACCAACCTATAAATTTAACGGAATTAGAAAAAGGTAAATCTATAACTGGCTACTTAATTACAATGTATGGTGACCTTGTAAATTGAGGCGTTCATCGCCAAAACATTCATGCTTCATCGTCCACAGCAGCTGAATTAATAGTTCTTCACAATTCTTTTGAGGATATCGAACTTGCTTGGCTCCTCAACCGTGAATTCTTCACAATTGACACTCCAGTAACTGTATACGAAGACAATATTTCTGTTATTCATGTAATTTCCGGAGGAGGTCAAAAACATCTTCGAGCCCTCATGATCAAATGTTATGGACTTGCCCAAACCTATAACGACAAAATCTTCACTTTTAAACAAATAGCTACCGAAGACCAATTGGCTGACTTACTCACAAAAGCCTTATCCAGTAAGCAGCACATTACTCTAACCCATAAAATCCTAGAATCCCCAAATCTTGATCCATAACATGTCATATCCAATTCCAGATCCATACCTGTAACACACCAAAACATTTCACTTTAATAATTTAAAAGCTTTATTTCGAATAAATTTATAATATATATACTTACATTTGTTTATTGCATGCTGTTTACCTAATTACCAAAATAAAAATGCCTGTTACTATTTTTAATCTACCTTATATATATATTAAATACTCAAAATATGTACTTACAATACTCGTCCAATCTAGTTACCATTTTTAATTTTTATACACACTATTTCACCATTTTATATATTTTTTTTCAATTCATTTTTTTTTTATTATGTAATTATATATTTAAATGTAAAAAACTCGTAAACTTTTAAACATTATTGTAACACCCGCAGTCGTGATCGGTTCAAAAGATTGTAGGGGGGTGTTGAGACCACCAATCCTCCTCCCCTCTCACTCCTCAAACACACGATTACATAAAATACATAATTTATTTATATCTATTCGCAGCTACACTGATATACCACTTCCGCCGCTCATTCGTTCATTTCCACTAACACTCGTTTATCTATCTTAAAATGTACTTTGCTGAAATTATGTAACTGTCACAAAATACACTCGCTTCTTGGATGGAACTTCACTTAAATCTTTCTTTCTTGTTTCATCTCCGATCCTCATCCTCTATAACATGCATTTTTCATTTAACATCGAAAAATATAGATTTTTTTATATATCGAATTTTTATAAACCAGATCGATATTTATTTACATGTATTTCCCATTTAACATCGAAATCAAATTTTTATCAATATATTAAGTAGCTAAAATATTTACTGGAAGAAAATTAGTCGGTGAATAGTCAAATAATATGAAAATGTTATCACATTAATTGTAATCAGCTTCAGCCACTGATACTGATCACTAGTTTTTTTTTAATTTTTCTGAAATTTGTCTTCCATTTTATATCTGACCAATCTGAACCAAAAACATTAGATTTTAATAAGTTTAACCAATTAAATGACTATCGGATAAAAATTGCAATCTGTACCGAGTTACATAGAAATGTATACCTGT